>JAJPUD010016438.1:0-34099 GCA_023553655.1 Myrmecobius fasciatus
GTGTCTCTCTTTCTGTCTCTCTATTTCTCTGTCTCTGTCTCTCTCTCTTTCTTTGCCTCTCTCCACAAGAAATCGTTGATAATTTTGGAGAGAAAAACTTTATAGTCAAGTAGGGTAGAGGTTGGAAATCAGACTGCAAGCTGTGAATAGGAGAGTGTGGGAGTAAAGGCAGCCAATATGGATGGCTTTTTCTAGTTCTGACTGAGAATCAGAGAAGAGACATAGAATGGAATTTGAGATAAAAGGATTAAGTGAATGATTTTTAAGATCTGAACATGTTTGTAGACAGCAGAAAAGGAACCAGCAGATAAAGAAAGATTGAAATTGACACAGCAAGAGAGGATGCTAGAAGGGACAAGTTCCTGGAGGAGATGGGAAGGAAAGTTGACATCAAGGGCACAAGTAGATTGGTTTTGACAAGGAGAAGGAACTACTCTTCTTTATAAACTGCAACAAAGAGAGAATATTGAAGGGATTTGAGAAATAGAATTGGAAAGGAGGGCCCTCGTGTATCACATCTATTTTGTTTCTTTGAAGAAGGTGCTTTACTGGATAGGTGAAGTGGATAAAGCCCTGGGGTCAGGAGGACCTGAGTTCAAATTTGACCTCAAATTTTGATACTTACTCTGTGATCCTGGGCAAATCACTTACTCCTGATTGCCTCACCAAAAAATAGGTGTGTTATGATGTTCTTTTAACACCATTTAAAAATATTTTATTTTATATATATTTTATTTTAATAATATCTTTACTTATAAACTTATCCCACCTCTACCCAGAGAGAATTTAAAAAAATTTTTTTTAGGTAAAGTCTTCCTTTGGAAGAAGGCAAGGAAGGAGATTGATAGCTTAAGGAGAAAAATCAAAAAATCATAAATCGAGAGCTGACCTTAAAGGTTAGCACAATCCTCTCATGCTACAAATGAGGAAACTGAGGACAGGAGGGGTAAATCACTGTTCTGAGGTTCCAATGGACTTTGATGTATTTGGATGAGAGAGAAGCTGATGACTTTGCTCAGTTCTGCCTCACTAAAATTTAACTCCCTCTAAAGTCCAGAAATCACCTTCTGATGTCATTGGTGCTCTTTGAGAATAGATGAACAAAAACAATGTTCTAGAGGTATAAGTGTCAGATGTGAGATTCAAACCTAGTTCTTCTGATGTTAAAGTCAATGCTCTTAAAAGAAATAAAAATAGAAGCCTCAGATGAGGACCCTTTTTTCTAATTCTATTAGTTGAAATCAATCAGGGACAATTAAAAGAATTACTCTTTATCAGCTAGGGGCCCAGCTGGGCTTAGAAAACACAATTTTATAGTCGACCTAATCTGCATGATTATATAGACTTCTTTCAGTGGCATTCAGGAGAATGTGAGTAGGAGGTGGTGGGGACATCCCAGGGTTTGTGTCTGGAAAGTTATGAGTAGCAGAAGATGCAGAAGCAAGGGATTTTTGGAGTAGAGAACAGTATAAAATTGACCCAATTAATTATAAGATCATTATTAAGAACAGAGGGAAAATGAGACCAGGGTCCTGATGAGCTGGAAAAGAAGGAAGGCTGGTATGACTGAAGGAAACATGGATTTAGGTTAATAAAATAGAAGGAAGAGATAAAATGATAGAAGGATGATCTGAGCAGAATTTCAGATGATGAATAGTTATGGGTAATGGTGAGATCATGGGTTTGAGCATTCCTGTAAGTGACAAGTTGCAGGAAGGTATGGATCATGGGAGCTGAGAAGTAGATAAATTGGGAAGCCACAGTGTTTCAGGAAATTTCAAAACAAATATTGATAATAGAAAGGGAGGGCAGGGCAAAAATGATTGATGGGTATGAGAAGGCAGGGGATTCAGAATAGTAAAAAGAGAGAATTTCCTTGCTGAAGGATGGTGGATGTTCATCTCCTTTTCAGGAAGCAATACAACTTCTGCTCCAAGGTCCCACTTAGATGTTGATCTGATAGCTCCTCTCACCTGTGGCTCCAAGACTCTGTAGCATGAGTCACAGTCACACCCCAGTAAAACCATCTTGGCAGATGGACTAAAATAGATTGAGGATAACCAAAAGGCCCCAAACCTGTCAGTGAGTTAGGGGGATGTTTACCCCCAGTATGTGAAGACTTCCCTAGTGAAATGGGTAAATGAGAACAATTTGTTCCACCAGCTGTGAAGGCACCTGAAGCAGATGCTATGGAGTTCTTAGGGCATCAAAGAAGCCAAGGTCATCCACTGCATCCCAGACCAGTGCCAGTCATCTTGACTCCTGTCTTGCCTCTGGACCTTGATAACTGAAAGAAACAATAATGACTTGGTGCAAATTCTGCTCACTTAAATCCAAGGCACAGCCTAATCAAGACACTTGTGATGTCATGGTATTCTTCAAAAAATGTAAAAGGAACAACACCACCAAAGAAATGGAGAAGGGTATTGGGGATGGAAGCTGAGCCCCTGAGTCTATGGTAATGAAAGCCCTGGTGTTGATTTTGGTTGATTTTCTCATTCTTCCCAATGGCAGCTGTTCCTCAACCTTTTGCTCAGAGGTTGACTTGATTTTCTGTCCTTAGATAAATCTTTTAAGTCTCTCTGGAGTAATCAGACAGCTGTAAAATGATAGAGCTGGATTAGATGACTTCTATGGTCTCTTTCAACATTTACTCCTATGACTGATAGCGATGCTCATTCGTTTACTCATTCATTCAATAAATATTTATAGAATGTTTTGTGAACAATTGCAAAGAGAAATGGTCTGGGAATTTGAAAACCTGAAGGGGAAAATAAAACCAGCAACTAAGGTGGACTGGAGGTAAAATTATTGTTATTGAGAAAGGGGTGATAATCTGCTGTCCTTTGGCTGGGAAATTCTCTCCTTTTCCTCACCTGAGCCCCTATGGTACAGAGTTAGAGACCAACAAGGCAAAAAAACAAAAACAAAAACAAAACAAAACAAAAAACCCAAAAATAGAAACAAAAAAAACCCCAAACTTGTTCACTGGCTACAATTTGTCATCTTCTCATTCCCATCCACTTCAGCCCTATCCCTATTGAGCCTCTATCCAGCTCCTTCTTCCCCTTCTATTATTCCCTTGTTTTTCCTGGAATTCTCTTTTTCTGGTAGCAACAACTCATCTTCTGTAATTCTTTCCATCTTTTCTCTAGTACTCAGATTTCTCTTCTTTAAAAAGAGAGGAACTGATCTAGAACAGTGATTCATGGTGTCATGAATCACTGCAGTAGACAGAGTGCCTGGCTTCTTAAACTGTAGTTCATAATCCCATATGGGGTTTTATAACTGAATGAGGGAGGTGCAAAATTATGATTTATTATCTGTAAACGATTGGTTTGTATACTTACTTTATATATCTATATACCTGGGGTCATGTAAAAATTTCCCTGGTGAAAAAGAATTGTGAGTCAAAAAAGTTTAAGAAGTACTGATCTAGTGAAGCCTATGGACCCCTTTGCAGAACATTTTTAAATGTACAAAATAAAATATATAGGATTACAAAGGAAACCAATCATTGAAAGAAAGATGAAGTTTTCCTCCCATCTAAATTCACAGATTTTGAAATCTATCCATCAATCCTAGATTGAAATGTTCTGGATTAGATGGTTTCTTTGACCTCTGACAGTCCATAGACTGTCAGTCCAGATTCTAATATTTATAGGGGGATATAAATAGGACATCTCATATTTTTATGCAAATTATGGTCTAGTAGAATATTTACTAAGATATCCATAATAGGCAGAGCTACAATTAGGAATTCTGGGACTTGGAGCAAATTCTGTTGTGTTTGGCAGAAGGGATGGATAACAGAAATAGACATCTGGAGACATATTATAAGAATTGAGTGACTGGGAGGCCAGAGTGGAGAATGGCAAGACAAGGACTGAATTTATTTCAGGGTGGGTCAGAGAGGGCATCACTCCTGTGAGCCTGGAGCCAGGAAGATCTGAATTCAAGTCTGGTCATATATTTCCTAGCTGCATGACCCTGTCCAAGTCACTTAACCCTATTTGCCTCAGTTTCCTCATCTGTAAAATGAGCTGGATAGGAAATAACAAATCACTTTAGTATCTTTGCCAAGAAATTCCAAAATGGATCACAATGAGTTGAACATGACTGAAAAAGACTAAACAACAACAGGACTGGGGAAGTGGGCAGGAGAGTGACCTGGAGAGTCAGAGAGGAGAATAACGAGGATTTGGAAAGGATGAAATGAACTTTAAAGGAGCCAATGTCTTCCGAATGGTGGCAAAGGAAGGAACTGAAAGTTGTAGTAAAGAGTGTCAGGGAGAAGGAAAGTTGGAGATATTGACCTTGGAGAAGGTGATTAGAGACATGTTATTTTCAGGAGAAAACTAGGTTTTAGTGACCAGCAGAAAAGAGAGAAATGTGAGAGAGCACATGGTCATGAGCTGTATGTACTCTGGCTCTGGGATCAAAAGAGCTGGGTTGGAATCGTGGCTTCCTAATGTAAAACCTGTGTGATGCTGTCCAAGTCACTTTAATTCTCTGAGGCTCATTTTCCTTACCTATAAAATGATGGGATGATACCAATCTAAGAGACTTCCAGCTCTAAACTTATATCCAAATCTAAGTGTCTGACATGTAGGAAGGGAGGAAACAAGCATTTATTAAGTGCTTGTTGTATGTAGGCACTGTGCTAAGAGATCTAGGATGAAGGGGACTTTGGTAATAGTGGAACCAAGGGTTTCTGAGGGAAGGAAGACAGAGAGCCATAAGGTTTGGGGAGGACTAGGACTGAGTTTACTTTAGAGCAGTGTGTACAAGGGTTTTGTGGTGGGGGTCTCAGCCTGTAGACACTTCAACGGATCTTCTGGGAGAGGAGTGTCATAATAACTATCTTTTATATGGTGCTTTAAGTTTAAAAACTATTTTTACCAATATTTCCTTTGATCCTCAGAATTACTCTGGGAAGGTAAATGCTATTATTAGAACCATTTTACAGATTAGGAAACTGAGGTAGGTGGGGGTTTACATGATAGCTAACAAATGTTGAACTCAGGTTTTCCTGACTTCAGGGCTGGCACTCACTCTATCCACTTGTATCATCTATCTGCCCCAACCTAGCTGTCTTAAAAAAAAAATTAGTATTTTTTATGACTTAGTTCTCTTGAACAGTGTTCTGGCCATGGAGACTGGTAACCGGGGGGCAAAACAAACAATCAGGCTAGATAGTTGGACAGTGTTCTGAGAGGGGTAAGGAACAGGGAGGTAGAGGGAAAAATACCAGTATTTAGGGCAGAATCCTGGCTTCCCTGTGGTAGTTTCTTTTCTGAAGACAGGATTCCTTTAAATATTGAGCTCCCTTCTTACATTTAAAATATTTTTCTAAAAAATCACAAGACCATAATTATTGTTTAAAATGCCACAAGCCTTTTAAAAAATGATATAAATTGTCAAATGAAGAAAAATTGTGACTGATAGTTTTATTCATTCATTCTGTGAATATGTCAGCAAAGTAGTCACAGAATGATTCAGAAGATTTAGACAATTGCAAACCAGACTATTCATCTCATCTTTTCACATTTGTTTTCCATATCTTATGTATTACAATCGGGAAAAGGATCTGAGAGTCACTTCCTTTAAAAAAAAAAATTGATTATCTCAGTGTATGGTTAGGGTTGTGAACTCCAAATTATTCATGTGCCAAAGGAATGTATTTAATAATATAACAAAAACCATTCCTTTTAGCTGCCATGTCCTCTTCTGATGGCTTTCTGTATTTTAAAAATGTATTTGTTGCTATTTATTTATTATCCACTGTCCTGCTATAGACATGGTACAGTCAGTGTCCCATTATTGCTGTAGTTCTGCCTCCACTTCATCTAATGATAATTTCCCAACATTTACAAAATTCTTTATGCTTTTAATTTTTTAAGATGTTACAATATTCTTTATTTTTATATTACACAATTTGTTCAACCATCTCTTGGTGGTTGGATAGGGCTGAGTTTTTTTTTTTTTTCTTTTTTTTGGCTATCACAGAGCTGTTCTAAATATTTTTGTCCAGATGAATTATCTTTTCCTATTTTATTTAACATCCTTGGGGAATAGTTCTAGTACAGAAGATATCTGGGTCAAAAGTCTATGAGAAAATTTTTTTTTCTAAATTTTTTCCCCAGTTACATGTAAAAGCATCATTTTTTTTTAGATTATACATGTAGATTCATTTTTAAAAATATATTTCCTTATAAATCATGTTGGGAGAGAAAAATCAGAACAAGAGAAAAATCATGAGAAGAAAAAAAACGGAAGAAAAAAAAAGTGAACATAACAAATATTGATTTACATTTAGTCTCCATAGTTCTCTCCTTGAATGTGGATAGTATTTTCCATCCAAAGTTTAATGGAATTGCCTTGGATCATTGAAAAGCTAAGAAGAACTTAGTCATTGGTAATCATTGCACAAATCTTGCGATTGTTGGGTACAATGTTTTTCTGGGTCTGTTTGTTTCACTCAGGATCAGTTCATGTAAACTTTTTCAGACCTTTCTAAAATCATTCTGTTCATCAATTTTTTATAGAAAAATAATATTCCATTACTTTCTTATACCTTGTATTCAGCCATTCCTCAACTGGCAGGATTGATTCATGTTTCAATTCTTTGCCACCACAAAAAAGAACTGCTACAAACATTTTTGCACATGTGGGTCTTTTCCCTCCTTTATGATCTCTTTGGGATACAAGCCCAGTAGCAGCACTGCTGGGTCAAAGGGTATGCACAGTTTTATAGCCCTTTGGGCACAGTTTCAAATTGCTCTCCATCATGGTCCAGAAGTGGTCTTTTCACAATTCCACCAATAATGCATTAATGACCCAATTTTCCCATATCCCCTCCAACACTTATCATTATCTTTTCCTGTCATTTTAGACAATCTGAAAGGTGTGAGGTGGTATTTCAGTTTTAATTTGCCTTTCTCTAATCAATAGGGATTTAGAGCTTTTTTTCATATGACTATGGATGGCTTTATTTTCTTCATCTGAAAGTTGTTCATATTCTTTGATCATTTATCAATTGGAAAATGACTTTTATTGTTATAAATTTGACTCTGTTTTTTAATATATTTTAGAAATAAAACCTATATCAGAAATACTGGCTATAAAATTTTTTCCTGAGTTTTGTTTCCTTCTAATTTTGGCTGCATTGGTTTTGTTTGTGCAAGAAGTTTTTAATTTGATGTAATCAAAGTTGTCCATTTTGCATTTCATAATATTCTCTACTTCTTTGGCCATAAATTCCTCCCTTTTTCACAGATCATGGGTAAAATATATCTTGCTTTCCTAATTTGCTTATATTATCACCCTTTATTCTTAAATCATATACTCATTTTGACCTTATATTGGTATGGGGTGTAAGATGTAGATCTATGCCGAGTTTCTGACATTATTTTCTAGTTTTCCCAGCAATAATGAGTTCTTATTTCAGAAGCTGGAGTTTGGGGGTTTATCAAACAGTAGATTACTATAGCAATTGATTATTGTGTCATGTGTAGCTAACTAATTCCACTGATCCACTGCTCTATTTCTTAGCCAGTACCATGTGGTTTTGATGACTGCTGCTTTATAATAGAGTTTTAGGTCTGGTACTGCTAGGCTACCAACCTTTGCATTTTTTTTTCTCATTAATTCCCTTGATATTTTTAACTTTTTGTTCTTCCAGATGAATTTTACTATTTTTTCTTGCTCTATAAAATACTTTTTTGGCCATTTGATTGGTATGGCACTGAACAAGTAAACTTATATAGAATTGTCAATTTTATTATATTAGCTCAGCCTACCCATGAGCAATTGATATTTTTCCAATTGTTTAGATCTGACTTTATTTGTGTGAAAAGTGTTTTGTAATTGTGTTCATGTATTTCCTGAATTTGTCTTAGCAGATAGATACACAAATATTTTATTTTATCTACAATTATTGTACTTCTTGCTGTTGGGCTTCGTTTGTAACATATTGACATGTTGATGTTTTATGTGGGTTTATTTTATATCCTGCAACTTTGCTAAAGCTGTTGTTTCAAATAGATTTTTGGATGATTCTCTAGGATTTTTCTAAGTATGCCATCATATCATTTGCAAAGAGTAATAGTTTTAGATCCTTGTTGCCTACTCTAATTCTTTTAACTTCTTTTTCTTTTATTATTGTTAAAGTCAACGTTTTTAGTACAATATTGAATAATAGTGATGATAATGGGCATCTTTGTTTCACTCCTGATCTTATTGGGATTGCATATTGCTTCTCCCCATTGCAAATAATACTTACTGATGGTTTTAGAGAGATGCTACTTATCATTTTAAGGAAAACTCTTTATTCCTCTGCTCCCTAGTATTTTTAATAGGAATAGGTGCTGTCTTTTTTCTGCATCTATTGAGATTATCATATGATTTGTTAGTTTTGTTATTGATATGATAGTTTTTCTTATATTGAACCAGCCCTGCATTTCTAGTATAAATCCTACTTGGTCATAGTGTATTATCTTACTGATAAGTTGTTGCAATCTCTTTAGTAATACTTTATTTAAAATTTTTTGCAACAATATTCATTAGAATATTGCTTTCTTCCTCTGTTTTGCTCTTCCTGGTTTAAGTAATAGCACCATATTTGTGTCATAGAAGGAATTTGGTAGGACCTATTTTTTGCCTATTTTTCCAAATAATTTTACATAGCAATGGAATTAATTGTTCTTTAAATGTTTGGTAAAATTTACTTGTAAATCCATCTGGCCCTGGAGGTTTTTTTAAGGAAGTTCATTGATAGCTTGTCCAATTTTTTTTTCTCTACTATTTCTCTACTGTTAATCTGTACAATTTATATTTTTGTAAATATTCATCCATTTCAATTAGATTGTCAGATTTGTTGCCATACAATTGGGCAAAATAGATCCTAATTATTGCTTTACTTTCTTCTTCATTGGTGGTAAGTTCATTGTTTTAATTTGTTTTATTTCCTTTTTCTAATCAAATAAACCAAAAGTTTATTTACTTCATTGTTTTTTTTTTCCATGAACTTAGCAGTTTTATAATACTGTATATTGTCATTCATCAACTCACAATTGCACAAACATAAGCAAACATTTCTCAACAATTCCATCCCTGAGGCTGAATTTTATCACTTTGTACTATTTATCAATTTTTTTTCCCTGAGGCAATTGAGGTTAAGTGACTTGGCAAGGGTCACACAGCTAGGAAGTGTTAAGTGTCTGAGATCAGATTTGAACTCAGATCCTCCTGACTTCAGGGCTGGTACTGTATCCACCACACCAACTCGCTGCCCCCTATTTGTCAATTTGATGGTTATAAAGGTAGTGCCTCAAAATAATTTAAATTTGAATTTATCTGATTAGAGTTTGGGCATTTTTCAAGTGATTACTGACAGTTTACTAAAGTATACACTTTAATGAGAAAAAGTTTCTTTTTGTCCCCTCCTTTGGCAAAAGTAGGTTTATTTAGGAGAAAAGGTTACAGACAAAAAGAAGAGCTACAATAGACACCAGGAATGTTAAATATAAAACAGAGTTGTTGAGAGAGGATAAAAAGGGGATTTAAAAATTAATAGAAATAATAAGTTCCTTAGTGGAATTCATAATTACTCAAGAGAAAGGTAAAACTCCATGAGGTTGGGGCATGCCCTTAGCTGGCAAACTAAATTATTATTATTATTATTATTTAAAATTTCATTTATTTATTTTTAATTTTAAAAAATTGTAGCTTATTTTCAAAACATATGCATATAATTTTCAACATTCACCCTTGAAAAATCTTGTGTTCCAATTTTTTTTTCCCTTCCTTTCCCTCCCATCCCTTCTCCTAGATGGCAAGTAATCCAATATATGTTAAACATGTGCAATTCTTCTGTGCATATTTCCACAATTATCAAGGTACACAAGAAAAATCAGATAAAAAAAATGAAAAAGAAAACAAATGCAAGCAAAAACAATAAAAAAGGTGGAAAGACACTCAGTCCCGACAGCCCTCTCTCTGGGTGCAGAAAAGGCTCTCTCCATCACAAGACCATTGGAACTGTAGGCTAAATCCTAAAAGGGATTTAGCACCCTAAAAAAGAAGTGGGGTTTGAGAGAGGAGAGAGAGCATAATGGGGTTAGGAGGGACACCACGTGAATGGTGGGAGAGGGAGGGGGAAGTAAGGGGAAAGAGCCCATGAGACAAAAGTGTCATGGTGGACTGACCCAAGGAGGCCCAATGAAGTCCCGGCCAGAAGCAGATTTATTGGGGAAATTTTGCCTCAGGGACTTGACATAACTTGGATTTCTGACTGGATTACTTCCATGGGGGTGGGACCTCGGAGCCAAACTGATCTTGATTATCAGAGCCTTATTCCTGTCTGCTCCAGGGAAGAATTTTATCAATGCTCCAGTTTCTTTCTGCTAACCACATTCACCATTCAGGACCTCAATCATTTCCCAGCTCTTTTAATTTCTTAAAGAAATCTTTTGAAAAGTGGGTTGGGATCCCCAAACAGAAGGGGGTCTAACAGACCAACACTGAAATTTTAGGGGTCTAATCCTGGGACACTTGGTAAGTAGTGTCCAGAAACAGGGAGTGAAATACAGTGGTCTATGGGGTTGCAGTTGTGACAGAGATGTCTGGTGACACTTCAGAGGTACCTTGGTTACCAGGGCACAATAGCAGACATTAGCACAGGATCATTCTGCACCTTCCTGGGAGCCCATTCAGACACCGGGTAGCATTTTGCTGGGGTCCATTCACTCCAACAGTTTCCCTCCAAACAAATGGGGCCCAAAGGCCTTTGGGTTATGGGGTGATGATCTCATTTTTTGAAACTACTTTCTCCTGGGAATGAGGGTACAGTTGAGTTATCCTACAGGGTCCCAATTTGGAGGGATGTTGAGGTGGAGAGGTGGGCTAGGAGATTGAAGTGTGTTATTCAGTGAATTCTGAATCAGATCCCTGGAGCTGGTCAACACAGCCTAATGACAGTTTCGATTCTCATGGATTTATTTTGTTACCAAGCCACATGAATTACCTTGGGAGAGCTGGAATGGATGGATGGGTAGTATTACAACATGGTCATAGTTTTCAAGCCCAGGTCAGCAGTTTTAAGACTTTCCCCAGGATATGCATATTCCTTTCACTTTCTGCCATCAAGCCCAATAAAATCTTGGGCATTCAATTTACCTTCATATTTGTTAAGTGTTTACTGCAGGCAGAAAAAGTGTTGGAAGCAAAAGAAAATGTCATCTTGCCCTAAGATAAAACTGCAGCTCTTCCTGGAAGCTTTGATTATACTGCATCAGAGAGAAATAGAATTTCATTAAAAATGACAAAGGGATCCAGAGACATCCATATGAAGACAGATTTTTAAAGTTTCAGAATTCTATATTGGAAAGATAAAAAGTTGAAGTAATGAAATCATCACAATCACAAAAGGTACAAGATGAACCCAGGGCTTCTATTAAGCAAATTCCAAAATTCTAGAAGGAGGTATTCCATGAGCTGAAGAGGAATAAATTTGGGACTAATAAAATTTTTTAGGATTAAAAAAAGCAAAATTTCATGTTCTTAAAAAGTAATATCCAAATCTGTGATTTTGAGGATAACTGCAATGATGCAAAACTCAATGCCTTCCCATTCTATGGCTTCCTGTACATCTTCCTATGTTTGACTTAGAAGATACATCCAATTTGCTAGTCGCCTTCCTCATTTTCTCTTGACATTCCAAGTATATCAGTAGAGTACATGGACTTTCTATAGATATTTTCTCCCTTCATACATTCTTTCAATAATTCTTTTGAGTTGCTTATAACATTTTATAGCTTGCTCACACTTATCTTCCCATTACCTCTTAGGGGAAATTAATTTTAAACAGAAGATTAGCTTTTTAAGGCTGGCAGCTGTACAATAGTACCCAAATATTGGTTTGTTTTTTTTTTAAACGTCTTTGTTTTAGAAGTTTGGAGTTATTAAAGAAACTTTACGATTTCCTAAAGGAATGGAATCAAGAAATGATAGACTCTCAGACCTGTGGAGATGGAATAAATTTATGTCCAAAGAAGATCTGGAACTCTTAATTGAACACCAGATAGATAATTTTGATTATATTAAGTTAAAAAGTTTCTGTACAAACAAAACTAATGCAGACAAGTTTAGGAGGGAAGCATCAAATTGGGAAATCATCTTTACATTTAAGGGTTCTGATAAAGGTCTCATCTCTAAGATATATAGAGAATTATCTCATATTTATAAGAATTCAAGTCATTCTCCAATTGATAAATGGTCAAAGGATATGAACAGACAATTTTCAGATGATGAAATTAAAACTATTTCTAGTCACATGAAAAAGTGCTCCAAATCACTATTGATCAGAGAAATGCAAATTAAGACAACTCTGAGGTACCACTACACACCTGTCAGATTGGCTAAAATGACAGGAAAAGATAACGATGAATGTTGGAGGGGATGTGGGAAAACTGGGACACTGATGCATTGTTGGTGGAACTGTGAACAAATCCAACCATTCTGGAGAGCACTTTGGAACTATGCTCAAAAAGCTATCAAACTGTGCATACCCTTTGACCCAGCAGTGTTTCTATTGGGCCTATATCCCAAAGAGATCTTAGAGGAGGGAAAGGGACCCACATGTGCAAGAATGTTTGTGGCAGCCTTTTTTGTAGTGGCAAGAAACTGGAAACTGAAGGGATGCCCATCAATTGGAGAGTGGCTGAATAAATTATGATATATGAATGTTATGGAATATTATTGCTCTGTAAGAAATGACCAGCAGGACGATTTCAGAGAGGCCTGGAGGGACTTGCATGAACTGATGCTGAGTGAAATGAACAGAACCAGGAGATCATTATACACGGCAACAACAGTACTATATGACGATCAATTCTGATGGACATGGCTCTCTTCAACAATGAAATGTTTCAAACCACCTCCAATTGTTCACTGAAGAAAGCCATATACACCCAGAGAGAGGGATGTGAAATGTAATCCACAACATAACATTTTCATGTTCTCTATTGAGGTTTGCTTGCATTGTATTTCCTTTATCGGATTATTCTTTCTTGTAGATAAGATTTCTCCTGCACCAAAAATGATGCAATAACTATACATATATTCGATTTCTTAAGTATTCTAACATAATTATCATGTAGTGGATATCCTGCCATCTTGGGGAGGGGTGGGGAGTAGGGGGGAAAAATTTGTAACAGAAAACTTTGTAAGGGTTAATGTTTAGGAATTTGCCATACATATGTTTAGCAAATAAAAAGTATTAATAAAAAAAATGATAGAAATTGAAAACAAAACATGGATGATTAGATCCTATCAGGCTGAAGGAAATAATATTTTGGAACTTTCTAACTTGCTGGGACAAAGTCAAAAGTGACAATTGTCTGGCTGATGCTTGTTGTCAACATGACCTTGGCTGGCCCAGTCAGTTTATCTTGCTGTTCCCAGTCCCTCACAGGTAAAAACAAGGAGGTTAGGTCAGGTGGCCGTCCAAAAGTTCCTCCACCTCCAGGAGGTTTAAAGAAGGCATTTTGACTGTAAGCTCCTCGAGAGCAAGGCCTCATGGCCCCAAGCAACATCTATGGTTCAGTGGAGGTGTGTCATAAAGATAGAAATAGTTCAATTAATTTAGAAGTATTCAAGTGCTTTCTAGGTGCTAGGCAACGGGCTAGAGGAGAGATACAATAAATGAAACAAGCTCTATTCTGGGCTCAGAACAGCTGTTTCAGTTGGAAGGGAGCAGCATGTGTGAAAAGCAGAAAGGCCATCCCAGCTACATCACCAGTTGAAAGACGGGACTCGTAGCCAGAGCCATCCAGGACTTCAAAGAATTTACCCAGTGGTTGACAGAAGACTTTCATCCTTGAGATGAACTGTACCTTTGTTCCAAATGAGGGGGGAGAGACATTAAGGGTCATTGGAGTTTGGATGAAGAAGGAATCTTGGCGGACTGAAATGGTCAAAGACTTCAAGAGGCAGATGAAATAGTTCTTGAAAGTTGCCTGAGGATTCAACTGGGCAGAAGATGGAAGTAGGGAATCCAGCAGGAGTACAGTAAACAGAGGCAAGCATGGGAAGGGAGGGGGGGGGGGGGCGGCTTTGGCAATGTTGTCAGTTGGACTGGCCAGGAGTTTCTTCTACCACACGTGGTGGCTTCTCTATGTGAATCCTGGCCATATCTGACCCAGTGGGGCACTTCTTTGACTCTCAGATGTTCCTGAGAGGACCAGAATATAGCTACATTTTACCTTACTCTCTAAGTCATTTTGAGCCTTGGGATTCCAAAAAAGCCACTTTGAAAGCACTGATCCTGCTGACAGACTCCCATGACAGCACACCAATCTCAGAAAATTTTCTCCCTCAAGGGTCCACTTCTCCCCTTCTTTAACTGCCTCCTAACAGGATCTCTCACTTCCCTCTTCTGCCCACCTCACCAGCCTTATTTCACCCTACCCTCCATTCATTTTCTTCCTTTTCCCTCAAGAGGCTTTGGACTCCCAGATCTCCTAAAGGGGCATGAATCCCTGGATAAGTACATGGTCATTAATTGACAAAGAGCTTTGGAGAACTTTTTATTGTTTAAAAGTCATAATTGAAGCTTCAAAAAACATACAACCCAACATGTCCCACCCCCATACCCCTCTCCCCAGAGGAGAACATGGGGTTGCCCCCTCCAATCCTGCTGGCCAGGACCCTGCCCTGGGGAGCCTGCCTGCCTGCCTGCCCTCCATCTGCCGAGCCATCGGCTGGAGAGAGGCTCTGTGGTCGGGTGGGGGTCAGTCCCCATCCCCCATCCCTGGACATGCACAGTCCGTGAGACACTGTGGGGGAGGAGGCTCTCTGGAAAAGGGGGGCCACAGAGGGGGAAGACAGAGCCAGCCCCCATTCACCCCTACCCCTCCCCAACTGCCCCTTTCAAGGGAAGCTGTCATCGTCATCTTCAGCCATCTCTTTAGCAAACTCCAGATCCTGTTGTTCTCGCTCCCGCCGCTCCTGGAGAAAAAGGGTCAAGGGATCAAAGTCTTGGGCTATATGGAATCACTCCTTCCTCTCCCAACTGCAATAACTAATAATGAATATGTAGACTGAGGGCAGCAGCTCCAATTATCCCCCAATATTTGTGACTCTCTCCTCCCTGCAAAGTTTTTACTAAGATATAAGG
The DNA here is from genome assembly GCA_023553655.1 of Myrmecobius fasciatus. Taxonomy (NCBI): domain Eukaryota; kingdom Metazoa; phylum Chordata; class Mammalia; order Dasyuromorphia; family Myrmecobiidae; genus Myrmecobius; species Myrmecobius fasciatus. Next base: position 15,179 of record JAJPUD010016438.1, read on the forward strand.
GCTTACCTCTGCAGACTCGAGGTCCTTGTTATAAGATTTGGGAGGGAATCTCATGGCCTAAAGAGAGAGATTGTCAAGGGTTAATTAAGATTCCTCAGGCTGGCCCAAGTTTAAAATATAATAAATCTAGTGTTTTTCAATCATGTCACTTAAAAGAAGTAGAAAGAGTGATATACTGATGGAGTGTGAGGTACATCTGGATACCTGAATTCTAATTCTGGCTGTTATACCCACTAGTCAATAAAATGTAAGCTTTCCAGGAGCCAGTTTCACATTTGTGTTTTTACTTCCAGTGCCTTGCAAGGTAACTTATTAAATTCTTACTGTGTTGCAAATATTGTGTTACTTTATGTAAGTCATTTAGGCTCTATGGGCCTTAGCTTGCTTATCTGCAAAATAAAAAAATTGGATTAGATGACCGTGAAGGATTGTTTTAACTCGAATATCAAAATTTTTGTACCTGAGCTGGGACTAAGGAGTATTAACCAACCTATCCTGAAAGCACCTGGAAAACAAGTATCTCAAAGACTGCTGGCTTCCTGGCATCAGTTCCCACTGCAAATCTTGGGATGCTCACCTTGACAGACATATTATGGATGTCTAGACAGAAGGAGATACGCTGGTGGAAGGCCAACTGAGGCTCTCGGGTAGAATAAATGTCGATCATCTCCTTGGACTGGACATATCCCTTTTCGTGATTGATGCTAGCCTCTATTACACCATCCCGGATGGCCTATACACCCCCCAGCAAGAAAGAAAAGGAATCATCAGAAAGATCTTTTAAATCCCTTTAGCCTTGTGCTTTCACGTTCCCATTGTATTCTCTCATCTTGTTTCTGTCTCTGGAAGAAAATCAAAGAATCCATTTGACTACATTGGAACAACTACTGCAGTTCCTTCCAGGAAAAATGACAATGCTGAAGACTATTCACCTTTCCTTCCCATCCCCCAACCTTTAGGAAGATAATGTTTTGGGCCACAGTTTGGTCTCTGACTCATTCCCACCTTGGCAACAATGAACTCTGCATCCTCTGGGCTATCCAGCTGCAGCTTCTGGGCAATGTCAGCCAGGGAGATTCGGGAGTAGGAGAGGCTGATCATGCGCACACCTGGGAGAGGAAGGGGCAGAATGAGCACAGGCCTCACCCCCTGGCCATCTCAGCACAAGCTCCTTCACCAGCCCCCCAAACCTAGATCCATACCTGTTTTAATCACATTGTGTCGCAGTCGTATGATCAAGGTGTAGGTCCCATCTGCCTGGAACTTTTCCCCAAACTGATCCAGGACCAGATTGAACTTGGCTAGATTTCCTGTCCTGACAGCTGATAGGAGATAAGAAAAGTTGTAACATGGAAGGAGGGGCACAAATCAAAGCAAGACTTCCAGGGGCCTGGGCTGGCCCAGCCCTACCTTGGGTCAGAAGGAAGTAGGGCATGAGGGAGCGCTTGAGTGAGGGCTGACGGAACTGTAGTCGATCTGGGATCTCCCCTAACAGCAGTTCCACCACAATAAGCAACTTGTGCACCTGGGGAAGGAACGGAGAAATGAAAGCTACAATCTTCAAGCGACAAACACTGGGTGGCAGCTTAGTGCCACGGAGGGGCAGAAAAGGTGCCAGGGAGCTGGCAGCATCTGGAGGCAAATGTTAAGAACCTCAGGCACATGGGACCTGCCCATCAACTTAATTTCAGTTGGTCATAGGAAGTTTTCTACCCCCTGCTGATTTGAGACAAAAGTTCTATGTTCCCATCTCCCATCTATATGTTTGCTCAGCACCTCAGTCTTCAGAGAGAGTGAAACAGCTGCTCTCAAGACTACTTGTCAGTGGAATGGGAGGCATTCATGGAAGTGGAAGGAACATCAAAACTTATGAGGTTTAAAGACCTGCTAACTGCTAGGCAAAGGTCAAGTGGACTGGTAGCTTAGAGTTGTCAGAGAATTGGGAAGGCTACAGATGGGAGGTTGGATCTGGGGACACAAGAAAAAGGTGGCTGAACTGGAAGGTATTAGCTAGGGAATGGGGACAAATAAAGGTAACTTTAGTAGACTAAATGCCATAAATGTGATACCCTGAATGTTAATGTGGGATGGAATTGGAGACTGAAGGACAGGAGCTGAAGTTCTGGGGCATCTGGGAAAGGGCTATGGTATGGGCAGGGAATAAGGGTGGTGTCATAAACCAGTTGCATAGGCTTTAGAAAAATTCAATGCTGACTATCTGCCTCTCCCTTCAATGAATTAAAATAACTTTTTTCCCCCCCTGATTAAAGTTTTATATTTCCCATTTTTTAGTTTTTAAAATGAGTTATTAAACATTTTTGTTCTATTCAAAAAAGCCTCAATGAGCCTGATTTTAAGTTGCTTTTTACTTGTCTGTGAATCTTAACTGAAATATCACTGTCAGTGGAAATTGAAAGTAAGTTTCTCCTTCTTGCTTCCAGTGCAGGGCCAGAGAAAGATAAGCAAAGCAGAAAAACACTACAGGAGGAGTGGATACCCAGCTATCCCCTTGTGCATGTGAGAAGTGGACAGGGGTCCAATGATTTGGACTTTTTCAATGTACTGATCAGTTGTGCTGACTTTTTTTTTTTGTCAAAGAAACAGAAAATATCCATGAAAATTTAGTTAAAACAACAATTCTCTCTTCCTTTGTTATCTGAAGAATCTGGAAAGATAACTGAGAGAGCTGGCTTCCTGACTCACTCGATGCATGGCCTCATTTGGAATCATAGATCTTGTCCCTCCCATCTCCCTCTAATCATTTACAACTATTTTCCTTGTGCTTTACCCCATGATCTTTTACCCCTATATTTAATGGATGTTAAAAGCTAAAATTCTATAACTGCCTGTAGTTTGCAAAGAAACTTAAAATATTTCTATTTTTGATGTTAAGCTGCCTGGTACTTTTGCATCTACTCTTCCTCATGAAATATTTTCTCCAACTTCTTTCTCAGCCTGTCAAAATTTTACTCATTCTTCCAGGCCTAACTTCCCCATAAAGTCTCTTTGGTAATCTATCTATACTCACATTGCACTAGCTTATATGATCTTATTTGATCCTCACAACAATCTAGAAATAGACTGTATAAACCCCATTTTACTGATTAAGAAATTAACGTTCAGGAACTTGCTTAAAGATATAAGTTAGTTAGTGGCAGATTTGAAAATTGAACCCAAATCTTCTAATCCCAAATTTGGAGTTAACTAAGGGCAGGAACCATGTCTTACATTTCTTTTCTTTCTTTCTTTTTTTTTTTTTTGCTTTTTGCTGAGGCAGTTGAGGTTAAGTGACTTGCCCAGGGTCACACAGCTAGGGAATGTTAAGTGTCTGAGACCAGATTTGAACTCAGGTCCTCCTGACTTCAGGGCTGGTGCTCTATCCACTGCGCCACCTAGCTGCCCCCCATGTCTTACATTTCTATATCCCCTAAAATGCAAAGAACATATTAAGTATCAAATATCTGTCGATTACTAAAGATCTTACAAGGCCAAATTTACTTCCAGTCTGGGTCAGGTTAGTATTAGAGAAAAACTATCCTGGCCATAGAGTATACCTCTGGATTAGGCCAATCATCTCCCAAGAACATCAGCCTGGTCAGCCCTGATCCAGGTAAGGACCTATGACTGGATTACAGTAAGTAGAATAAATGGCTCCAAACTCATTTCTCAATGATTATGAATCAGGAACAGCATCCTAAAATGCCTTTAAAATAGTAAGCTGCTTCTTTTTTTTTTTTTTTTTGCTGAGGCAATTGGGGTTAAGTGACTTGCCCAGGGTCACACAGCTAGGAAATGTTAAGTGTCTGAGACCAGATTTGAACTCAGGTCCTTCTGACTTCAGGGCTGGTGCTCTGTCCACTGCACCACCCAGCTGCTTCTATAGTAAGCTTCTTAAAAAAAAAAAAAAAAAATTAAAAAATTGTGTGTGTATAACATGTATAATTCCCCTAGAATAGTGTTATATATAAAAAATGTTTACTAAAACTTTAATGAAGACGTGGGGGACAATCAAGAATAGAGGGGAGAAAAAGAGAGAGATGGAGCAAGGGAGGAGAGGCGTTGCTTCTTACTGTCTGTTTGAAGCCAACAGCTGTGTGTTGGGGGGCTTTGCGCAAAGCATTGGTCATCGTTCTTCGGGCCTCTGAGTATTCCAACTGGATGGCTTTGATTCGCCCTGCATATATGGGGGAGAAGGGAGGGAGAGCGTGAACCCTCCCAACCCCTCCTCTGATCCAAAGCCTCTAAACCCCTTAACTGAAATGTCCTCTCCCACGTGCTCACTAGGGAACACCACAGCAGGAACCCACTCTCCTGGCAGAGGTCTGGCATGTCCCACAGCTCCTTCTGAAAAGTAGGTTAAGGGTCCCCTTGCTTACCTGTGTAGTAGAGGTATCTTGCCCACTCATTGTTGTTGGCTTGCTCAGGGAACACGGACTTGGATACCAATTTCTCAGCCTGGTCATACAGGCTGTAATGCAGGTAGTTTCGCAAAAGGAGGTTAAGCAGAGTGGCCTGGCCATCTGCATCATGCCTAAGGGTGGCTGTCCGTAACCGGGCATGCAGGAAGCTGCAGGGAGAGGGTCTGTGAGTGCTGACTAGATCAGTTCCTCTAATTAGTCATTATTTTTCCCCTTTAGTACAGATACATGCAGTTTACCCCTCCTCACATCTCCTAGGTGTTGCCAGGAGCCTTTCAAATAAAACTGAAAAGCATCTTTTTTTGGCATCTGACAGCCTTGCCCCTCAGTTCTATCCAGAAGTAACAACCTGTGGTTTCAACAGACTAAAAGGCAGGCAGCATGGCAGCCCAGAGAGTGGTGGCCAGGTATGGACTCAAATCCCAATTCCTGCCTCTCCTAAGTCCCTAAGTCACAGGCTGGTGATCTGCCTTAGGGACTTCCCAAGTTGTAGAGATCACAGACACTTTGCCTCGTCACACATCAGCAGCCTAACTGTTGATTAACTTCGCAGTCCAGTCAGAGGTCCCCTTACCTGCGCACCACATCCAGCTTGTCTAAGAACTCATAGACACGGGCATGGTAATAATAACACTTTGCTGCCACCAGGTCCAAGGCTCGGCGGTTCTGGGTACTGATTTTTTGCATGAGATCATCAGAAACTCTTTGTGCCTAGGAAGAGAATAAAAAGAAGTGTGAATATGTGTGTATGTATGTACGTAGTAGTAGAATCTAGTCCTAAGCATCTACAGCTTCCCCAGTCCAAGAACCTAGCTACTACTCTCTTATTCCTTGTGCTCCAGAAGAATAATGGCAGGATTGTATACTTGTGGCTGGAAGAACCTAATAGTATCAACAAGGTGACCCTCAGTAATCAACTCTACCTCTCTCAAAAAGTAGGGGATGATTACATCAACATTTGGCAATAATGGGTGTTCCCTTGGTGGAAAGTTATGGGAATGACAACATTGGAGGACCAGTACATTATAAAGTGAAAAACCATTCTTAATATCCCAATGATCAATAATTGGACCCAATTTTTCCAATCATTCTACATATCCTATACGGTTTATTCCAAAATCTCTCATGCCAGTACAGTTCATATAGCAATGCTTGTTGGATCACTGTTCTCTGCTTAATACCTCTTTGTAGCGCTTGCTGTTCATCAGGTAGATGACCATGAGGAGTTGGAGATATGCCTCCACTTCAGGTAAGAGAGGGGCTGAGGCAGCTTTTCCTGTCCTAGGGCGGAACTGCAAATCTGCTTCTGTATCCATGGGCTAGGAAAAAGAGATTGATGCCAGTTAGAAAGTGCCCCAATTAAACTAGTCACTCAACCAACATATAAGTGCTTACAAAGTGCTCAGCATTATTAGTTTAGACATATAAGACCCACTTCTAAGTTTCAAAAGCTTACAACTTAGCAGGAGAAACAAAAACACCATGTATAAAAGCACATGGGAGAGGTTACAATTAACTGCTAAATTATGAGACAGACATGAAATATAAACTACATGGACCTTCTGAAGTCATAAGGCAGCAACCAATTGTTTTGAGGGAGAAAATGGAAATGATAAATTGCCTTTTTTTGGGGGGGGGAAATTAGAAAGAAGTTTCCCTATCTCATCCAGGCTGAAAATGCAACAGGCCTTATTCGACTACTGACTTGTACTGGAAATTTGACCTGCTCTGTCTCTGACCTGGGCCTCTTTGCTTTTAGACAAACCCACTTCAAGGGGACTCACCTAGTTTATATGTTCTTCATAAATCTAAGTCATCTGGTGGTTCAAGACCATAAATATATATGATATACTACTTTGTTCAAAAATTCCCACAACATATTTAGAGATGTCAAGATTCATTAAAATTTGAGAAAATTACTTTGTAACTCTTCCTTTTCAGTTTTTCTGGGGGAAAAAAAGGTTGTTTTTCCATTATTACATCATTGCATTTTCTTGGCTTTCACATCTAGTGCTATGAGTATCAAAGGTTTTCAGAAACCGGAGACCACTAAGTAACTGAATAAAATTCTAGGACTTAGGCTAGATCTTGAAGGATAGGTTAACATGTGGATAAGGAAGAGCTCTGGATGGTTGGGTAAAAGTAAACAGAGATAAGAAGGATGTTCACAGGACAGTAAGAACCTTAGTCATACAAAAAGTCATCTTTTGGTCAAAGAAAGGGGACTTTAAGGCTAAAAAAAGGGCATTTCCTTGATTAATTGAAGGTGTTACTAAGACAATAACTATCCAAGCAGAACTTTATGCATTACCTCTTCACATTGTGTATTTAGGACAATAAGGGACCAGTTAAAATCAAATATGAAAGGAGGATGCGGATGTTGACCTGGTCATGGGGATCTGCAGGGAAGAAAGTCTACCTAATATAAACTCCTCGTGATAGTCTGACCCACTCACCTCTTCCAAAAAGGCGAGTAGGAAATCACGGGTGGCATTACAGGAGGTGAAAAAACCAAGAACAGCCTTGTAGAGAACATAGGGATTAAGACGGCGTGAAGTAGAAGGTAGCATCCGGAGGGCCCGAAGTACAAATCGGGGCTCCTTGCCTGACACAGCCTTCTCCAGCTGCTTCACATGTTCCTTGATGTCTGTGGGAGACCAGAATAAAGATATCTTTTACTCCCCCACTCTAACACATAGTTTGCCCTTCTGCCCCCAAGCCTCATGCCAAAGCACTAATCAGTACCTTAGGCTCCTGGGAAAGTTTCTTAGGAGACTCTCTTTTACACTAGGGGTTAGCAACCTTATTAGTCCTGAGTGTGACTAGTGGGGTAGTAGAATGTTTATCAATACCTTGTTTGCAAATGACAAGGAAAAAAAATGAAGATGGGGCAACAAAGGGAATAAAGACAGGAAGGGGGCAGAGGAGTGAAAATAAAATTCATTTGATGATGCCCATTTAATAATGTCATCAATAATCATTCAGTGGTACTTGTGCTATAGAGACTACCTGAAATAGAATTTTCAAAGAGCATAAACCCATACATAAGATAGGCATCCTGGTACAATACTGCCACTGACAGACATGTGATATGTGACCAGGGACAAGACATTAACCTATCAGATCTCCAAACAACTCTTTAGAATTCTAAATCATAGAAAAATTGGCTCGAATCTGTTAAATTAAGTTTCCCACATCTATGAAATCACAGGCCTAATTTAAAAAACATATCATTAGAAAGAAATTTCTGACTTGGTAATGGTTATTAGAGTTAAAAACTGCCACCACCATAAATGTACCAATTGTAATCACAGATGCATCAATCCCAATGTTTCTAAGAGATCAACAGTGGGAAAGAAGAGCAAAACTCAAACTTTTTGGTCTCTTATTTTCTTAAAAATTACCAAGGATCTCTCTTAAAAAGCTTTTATTTATCTGCCTTTTATTTACTGATATTCACCATATTAGAAATGTGAAAACCTTAGTATCATCCTGAAAAGTCGATCCCCACTCCCTTTTTCTCTCCAAGGGCCTTTAAGACTGAATGAAAGCAGTTAATATTGGTTCAAAAGACAGACAGCCTCACACCCATGGAATACATGTGAAATTATATCCCCCCAAAGGGGTATCTAAGACACTGGTAAAGTTACAAATCTGACATTTCCCAGCTATTAAGGAATTCACACAAAACAGCTCTCTTCTACGAGGCAACTGGGGGCAGATGAGCCAAGAACTTGAAGGTCTTGGAAGGAAAGAGAAGAGGGTAGCAAGAAAGGAGGTGGGGTAGGACCCCCTCCCCAAAACCTCAAGCAAGTATGTCCCAAATGGATGGAGGAGTCTGTATATGTAACAGTAGGAAATCTGATGCCAGAATGGACTTGGAGCAAAAGAAACAAGGAAGTGATAAAGTAGAGCACAGCCCTCATTATGCCAGCCTGCCCAAAGCTATCCGGACAAGGAGGAGCAGGGTGGCGTCCCGCCGCCGAGTATGCATGCATGTAGGGGTCCCCGCCAGATGTCACGTCCGTACTGGACCGGCCTCGGGGCGGAGGCAGCAGAAAGACCCCCCAGAGATGCGGGAATGGGTTGGGGATAGGACTGGAGAAGGTGCGCGGAACTAGGGGAGGGACCCTGTCCCGGCTCTGCCCCCACCCCCACTCCTCGGCAGCAGGCGCGGCCCGAACCCGGACCCTCACCCTCCAAGGTGACTGTGTCTAGCTCCCGCTGGGAGCGCTCTGCCAAGGCCGCTTTGCCCTCGCCTTCCCCGGCTGCTCCGCCGGTCGCCCCCTCCTCCTTCATCTCTACATCCAGGGGGGCGGCCGGGGGGGGCGGCGGTGGCGGTGGTGGGGGCGGCTCTTGCTCTCCTCCGCCGGGAGGCTGCTTCGCTTTGTCGGCGCCTCGGCGCCGCGCTGAGCCCTCTTGCTTCATGACGCCCGGAGTCCCGGGGCGCGGCCTAGTCCGGGGGACCGGAGCCGGGGCCTCTCGTGAGCGCTCGCGCCGGGGACCGGGGGCGCCGGACGGGGCCTGTGTGCGCGCGCGGGCTCGCGTCCTGGCGCACGATGACGGAGCAGCTGCAAACCCTTCCCCGGCGTTGGGGCTTCTGGGACGTGCCCAGGCCCTGGGGGCCGATAGCCGAGTAGGGACAGGGAGAAGAAATCAAGTACCGAGCAGAAGGCCTGAAGCTGACGTAACCAGAGAGGGGTGGAGGATCGGGGAGGAGCCAATCTGTGGCTTCCCGCTCCGCCCCGCCCTGCCGGCAGCTCAGGGTTGGTTTGTTTATTTTGTTTTTAATTTCCTCTCAAGTATACTCTCCAGTGTTTGTCCACCAGGGGTCACCTTAGGCTCAAACTGAAACCCCTCGGCTCTCCCACTCCCCTCATCTCTCTTGTCAAATTAGGCACGGCCAATAGTAGCGCTCACCTTTAATACGTCATGAGTTGCTAGGCATGTTTCTTACTCGATCTTCGGACTCCTAGACATGCGCCTGCGTGTCCGTCTGTCAACTGCCGCGTCCCCGCGGCGCTGCGCGAGAATGGGGAAGATCCCTGTGGAGAAGAGTGGAAGACGAGCGACAAGCGAGGGGAGAAGGCGAGGAGGAGGGAAAGAAACACAAGCGAGGGCGACGGAGCGGGATGGGGAGAATTCTGGGGATGGGGCCATGAAATGGGGGGAGGGGAGGTCCCCATGTTAGTTTGAAGATGCCTCAGAGCGTAGGATTCCGGGACCTCAGAATGGTTTCGGGCCACAGGCCAGGGCCCGGGGGGGGGGCGGGGGAGGGGGACTCATAGGATCCAGGGACCAAAGGTAGAAGGGCACGCAGATGTACTCCGGGAGGGTCGACTTCGCCTTTTACAGGGAGAAGCTGAAGCTCGGAGTAAGGAAGAGATTTGCGATGGGGCACACGTGTAGAGTCCGTGCTAGGGCTTGGATTGGAGTCCATGTTTCTACTGGCCTCCAATTCCAGTGCTTTTCTCATAAGGTCCAGCTGTCTAGAGAACAGATTGGATTTAAAACTAGCCGTAATGGACTTGACAGAGATTGTTAGTCTAGGGATTTTAATATGGAATAGAAAGATTTCCGAGGAGAGTTTATGAACTTGGATGGGAAAAATAATTTATTTTTATAATATTTTATAACAAATTTACTTTAAACTTGTTATCTATTATGTACTAAATGACACGTAAAATATTAATTACATTATAAAATATCTTGATATAATATGTTGATTATAATATATATTATAGAATATATTGACTATAATATATGATTAGATATAATTAGAATTTGAAATTTAGCATTTCCTGTAATTATAAATGTAGGTGACAAATCTGAGCAGTATATAGGCCTCACCAGATTCCTACATGACAATTAAAAGATTAAGAATCCTTGGTCTATTCCAACTCTTATTTTTCAGAGGAAAGATGAAATTGAGAAAATGAAGTAACTTTTCTGGTTCACTTCAAATCCAGTGTTTTTTTCTATTGTACATTATATTCCCCATCATTCCTGCTCTCCATCACCAAGAATCCCTTACAGGAAAGAAGGTCCCTGAACCTGTTTTTTCAGAGTCCAAACAGAGAAAGATTCTGATTTGTGGTATTTTTGTGTGTATGTGTCTGTATAATCCTCTGGCCCAGTGTCCATAACAACTGGGCTCATATGAACCAAATCTAGTCCTGGGAGTCTTAGTCTCATATTTGATATTCATACTCTTGAGAAAATCCCCAAAACAAAGCTTAAATATAGTTTATGTCTTAAGGATCCTCAAATCTATATATCTATGCTTGACTTCTTCATGGGCACTCAATCTACTAAAAGCATCCATGAGTGTGGATGGCTAGGTGTTTCATTCCACAGAAAATGGGTAAGATGAAAAAGCCCAGGAATTGACCTAGAACCATAAAGCACTCAAATAGCCTTTTAAACTTCCTATGGTATTGACCATATTTCCTGGTCACTATCTAGGAGCTCTAGGCATTCTTTTTGATGTTTAGTTGGTGGAACTGGATGAGCTACTCAGGTAAAGAAAGGCTGAATCAACTCAAGGTTTCTTCAGTGCCTACACTTGTCGATAATTCGGCTACTATGACTGAAAAAATATTTTCCTAATTGTTTATGACTCAGTCTCATTTTGTTCCAGTATCCCACATAAAGTGGGCTGAATCTAGGCACTGGTCTGAGTCTAGGTTCCACCCCAAACACAGTGAGATAAGCACACTTTGGGGTGAGTGAACAAGCAGGAAACCTGTACTGTCTGAGCAACACTTAGAATCTGGGCAGGTTGGGATGGTCTAGATTTCCTGGTCCTTCAGTTTCTGGGGTTTCTTATGTTTTTTAATAAGCATTTTTTAAGCTTTCACTTTGTACTAATTACTGTGCTTTACAAATATCTCATTTGATCCTCACCATTATTCTGTGAGTTGGGTGCTATTGTTATCCCCATTTTACAGTAGAAGAAACTTGAAGCAGGAAGAGGTTAAGTGATTTTTGCTCAGAATCACAACTCTAATAAGTATCTCATACTGGATTTGAATTCAAGCCTTTCCTGACCCCAGGTTCCACCTAGTTTTAGTTATCCTCTTTCTTTTCCAAAAGATTTGCTTTGGGGAAAAAAAAAAATCTCTATTTAGACCAATGTTTGAATTCTTGAACTTAGGAACTCTTGAACTTGAGATATTCTGTAAGTCAGCACACAAAACTAGGAAAGTTACAGATATATGGGGAAGTAATAAAAAGAAAGGAACAAAAAATATAGAGTAAATAGGATATAATGGAGAAGGAGAAGAGAGGAGACCAGGAAAAACCTCTTGAAGGAGGTAGCCCTTGAGTTGAGTGTGGAAGGAAGCTACAGATTCTAAGAAAGGAAAGAGAGGAGGGAGTACCTTCCAGGTATGAGGTATAGTTTGGACATGGGCACAAAAATGGACAATTTTGCAGGAGGAATAACAAATAGACTCACTTGGCTGGATTATAGAGTGTATTTAATATTCTTGGAAAGTCAGGTTGGAGCCAGATTGTTAAGGGCTTTAAATGGTTAACAAAGGAGTTATTTTATCCTAGAGCCCAATAGCCATTGGAGCTTTATTTTTTATTTTATTTTATTTTGCTTTATGAGCTGGGTAATAACATGATCAGATCTTTGCTCTAGGAATATTAATTTGGTAGCTATGTGTGGGATTCAAAGAGGGCAGAGAGGCTAGTAGAAAGACTATTGTTATAGTCAAGATGAGAGACAAAGAGCACTATTTCTCTTAACAGATGGTGGTAAGATGCTCAAGGACTATTTGATCAATGAATGAAGAGTGAATGAAACATTTAGGGAATGAGTATGCTCAGTTTGGTAGGAAATACTGGGGGGGGGACAAAAGACAGGATTTTTATAACATTAAAAGTTTTTAAAATTAAAACATTAAAATATTCTTATTGATCTAGGCCAAAACTTAAAATTTTTTCTGCTTTCTAACTCTAAATCGGAGAAGTTTTTACGTATATATTCAGGTATATAGATACATAAAATAGATAAAGAAATTAAACATTTAATGATAAATAATAATTTCTCAACTCCCACATTCAGTTACAGGACCCCATATAAGGTTGTGACCCACAGTTTAAGAAGCTTTGGTCTAGTCCAACTCTTATATTTTAATAATGAAGAAATTGGTGTTCAGAGTGGTTAAGTGATTTGTTACAGGTAGTTCAGATAATGTGTCAAAAGATGTTGTCAAAACACACTAGGAATTTTGGTGTAGGTGGGCAAGAGTTATGAAGAAAGAAAAACTAACTTTATTATTATAATTTATGAGTCCTCCACCCTTTTAGATTGTTAGGTTCTTAGCTCATTTGTTTATAATGATTACATCAAAAGGAAAGAGCAACCAATTCAGCAGACAACTACACATTACATCATGAGCAATGTAACAAAGTTTTGGAAGATATTCAAGAGTGGAGGAAGATTGATACAAAGCATTTGGAAACTGGTCATGAATTCTTAGGGAGTGAGGAAACCAATCTTAGAAGAGGGGAAAAAAAGAATGGAGACTTGATTCCTTTGGTTCACAACCCTTGAAGAACTAACCGTCTAATATGACTTAATTTTGTTTTTGAAATCAATGGGCTTTATTTCAACACAATCATTTCCAAGAAACCATCTTATCCTTCCCAGCAATGATACCTTCCCTTACTGAAAGGTAAACAAATTGGACTTCATATAGTAAACCATTAAACCATTCCAATAAAACATTTTCAGACTACCTTAATTTTAGTTTATCCTGTATATATCTTCTTTGACCATAGTTGTTTGCATATTCTCTCTCTCTTTAGATTATCTTGAGAGCATAGGGACTGGTTTTCATTTTTCTTTGTATTCCTAGCACTTAGCACAGTGTCTAGCACATAGTAAGTGCTTAATAAAGCCATGTTGATTTGTGTATTAGTTGTGGCTTCTATATTTTTATTTTTGAGTTTTGTTAAAACCCTAGTTAAGGCATTGAGGTTGTTAATCTAAAGCCTTTTATTAGGTTTTAATGCCTACTCCGTCAGCCTTTTCTCTTTCTGATGCACAACCACTTCTGATCAGCCTGAGCAGGGGTCACAAGACTGAATGATGATAAAGACTGGATCCTTAATAATATAGTGATTGAAATTTTCTGCATTAATTTTATATGTGTTTTCCCCTTCATCCAGTTTAGACTCTTAATCTGTCAGTCATTTTGGAAGGTGGTAGTGCTGCTGCTTCTGAAGATAATGTCCTACCTTTGTGTCTTTTGTCTTTCATTTTTAGTATCTTCTCCCTTTCTAGTCTCATAATCCTAAGATGGATCCTGATTGTTTTCTTTTTGAAGATGTTTCCTGTTTTTGGATCTGACATTTCATACTCCTTCAACTTCTGCTGGTTTTTGAGGAGTGGTTCTTTTTTTTTTTTTCCCCTGAGGCAATTGGGGTTAAGTGACTTGCCCAGGGTCACACAGTTAAGAAGTGTTAAGTGTCTGAGGCCAAATTTGAATTCAGGTCCTCCTGACTTCAGGACTGGTGTTCTATCCACTGCACCATTCAGCTGCCCCCGAAGTGGTTCTTAAGATGTTCATAGAACATTGGTGTTTACTCCAAGTAGTTTGTAAAATACTCTTTTTTTATTGTTTATAATAGTGTCTGGTCCTGGGACCTTTTTTCCTTCTGCATTGCTTTTCTGGTTGAATAGCTGGGGAGAATAAATTGTGTCCATTAGAAGTTATATACAGTGATGGTTTGGGATAATGACTAGTGTTAAGGGGACAGAAAAAAAAAAGGAAAGATCTTCAGAGAGCAGTCTTGACAACAGGGTAGAGAAGTAGGATTCTAGAGTTGGAGTTGTTTGGTTTGTTTGGTTTGCTTGGGGTGGGGATGTTAGGGCCAAAGATCTCTTGAATCTTGTCCTGACTTCATCTGACAGACTGGTAGATTGACTTGGGGAATGTGGAATGGCAAGAAGTTGAAGAGAGAGAAAAGAAATCTAATCCTCACTTTGTTCCTCATGGGAAGCAGCAAGTCAAGACTGAATTAGATACTACTAAAGTCCTTATGTTTGGGTGTGACTAACAAATCTTTGGGATTCCAATTCAAGAATATTTTCCTAATTTTTAATACAATTTTTTTTTTGAAATCCTGAAAACCACATGAGATACATATTGGAAAGCATCATACAGACAGTTTTTCAGGTATCTTGGGTAGGAACCATGAGTCAAGAAAGTGAGAAAATCTTATAAAGTAACTATAGGCCCTTTGTGTAAATGAATTTTTTACAAAAGATCTACACAATATATAGGCATTCTGACATACTATATTTCCATTTCTGGCATGAATTAATTATTGACATAATGATAATTAAAGAAATCCTATTCTTGCTATTCTAAGGAGATTTATTTTTGGGGGGAAGGGCAAGTAAAAGTAGGTGTGCTAGGTAATATGTTCCCTTGTCTAAATGATCTTTAGGTTTTTAGGTTTTTTTGTTTTTTTCTAAAGGAACCACTTCTTTTAGAGGGTTTAAGTTTCAACTGATAGACAGTGGTGGGGAGGCAGAGTCTAAATCCCCCATATGAGTGAAGTTTCTTTCATCTTCAGTAACACTGTCATTTGGTGGTTCTGAATCTTATACCAATAAGAATAGACAGAAAAGAGTTTGAGGGAAGATAGTCTAAAAGAAGAGAATCGGGAAGCAGGGGAAAGAAGAGTTTAAGACTGTTTGGTTAGCAGCTGGAGGAAGGAGAGGCTGGCATACAGAGCACAGAGCTGGGGGAGTGTGTCAGGGTCCCAGTTATATTTGAAGCCTGATCTCTGCATTTCTAGGCCACTCAGCCCCACCAGAGCCTCAGTGAAGGTCAATTCCTCATCCCCAAGAGAGGATAGTAGCTCAGGCTTCAGGGGAAATAAACCTTCCTCAGTCTTTGGAAAGTTATGCTCCATAACATTCTCCACCTAGAAGGAAAACAAGGTAAACAAAAGGAGTTGAGTCTTTGTTCTGCTCCAAAGACACATATAGTTCACAAAAGACCTATTTTCCTTCTGCCCCCTCAGAATTGGGCAATGAAACTCAGAGATTAGCTTAACTTCACACTGCTTAACTCTTCCTGTGAGAAGTAACAGGTATGCTGTTGCCACCCTGTTCTTGGATTGAGGGAGGGACTCAGAGAGAAGGAGGAGGAAGCACATAGTACAGTGACAAGATTGCTAAATTTGGGAGTCAAAACACTTGGATTTGAGGCCTTGCACTGTCATGTATTAACTATGTAACCTGAGGCCAGTCACTTCTTTTAGGGTCTGTTACATCATCTTATCAAATGAAGGACTAGTAGATCTCTGAGGTCTCACTTTTAGAGTGGGGCAGGTACTTCTACACCTCCTTTTGTCATTAAAAAATCATGTTTTCTGTTAGCCATTGAGGTCGGTGACCACCTTTTCCCCAGCTCTTCTGGCTGGGCCCATTTCCTCTTACCAGTTTCAGCTGCAGAGGTAAGATCTTCATGTCGATGGACTTTTTTAGTAGTTTATGTTGGGCTTCACTCAGCTCTAGAAATAGGAAGCATTGTTATGCTATTGGAAGGGCTTTCTCAGAGACTTCCACATGATCTTGGCCCTTATACCTCCCTTTCTGGGATTCTTTCACATTTACCTGTCAGGGCTCCAAGGAAATACAGAATGCCTTCCACAACATCACGGGAGAGTTCAATGTCTTTTGAGCTGACCTCCAAGGACACAGGATGTCCCTTATTCAGAGCTTCTTCAAACTGTGGATGAAAGAGAAAACCATCTCCTACTTCAAGTTCACCCTCTCTGATTTAGAACACAGCCTTTCGAATTTGAAGAAGAAAGGTTCCAAACTGGTCCCCTTCCAAACCCATTCGAATGATGTGCCCTTCTCATTCACTGTCAACTCTCTTTCCCTCATGGTAAACTTTACGCAAAGGGGCATATGCTTTGGAGAAGGACTTTATTGTTTGCTCTTCTTTAGGAGTAAGGAAGGAGTAGCATTGGCTTTTGAGGTCACCTGGACAGCTTTGAAAAGGATATACTATTCTCCCATCTCTAAATTATGAGTACTCTCCTCACTTTCTCCCAGGACCACCTCCTCTGCCTGTCCATTTCATAGAACCTACCCATCCTCTTAGCCATTACACTGGTTCTCGTTGTCTTACCGCCAGCTCTAGATCTTGGAGGTCTTGTTTCTTCCCTAGAAGGTTTCTGAGGGACTTGAGTAGTGACACCTGGCCTTCCCTGCTCAACTTGTCCACCTCTTGGACCTCACTTTGCACTTCTTTCTTAAGTGACCCAAAATCTTCTGGAACTTCAGCTGTGTGTGCAGAAAAAACAGAAGGCAATTCCTTACCTTACCCACTCCCAACCCCTTTCATCTTGTCCATAACTTGTCCATAAGTTTCTTTTTCCTTAGGACTCCTCCATTCAGATTCCTACACTGTTCTTTAGCTTGGATTGGGCCTTCTTTTCTTACTCTGAGACCTATAAAATAATCTATTGGACCTGATTTGTTGTTTATATCACTTGTCCTAGTTTTGGGAATAGTGAGAGCCCAAGCTGAAGCTGGAGAGGGAGGACTCCCCCCTCCCCTGGCTACTGAAGAGAATAACTTCTCAGGGAGATGGCAACTGTCACAGTGGGACTCCTCCAGAGGGTGATAGGTTGTGTGATGAGGGGACATTCTGAACCATGCACAGAGGCTCTGTCCTAAAGTCTGACAATCCATGGATGTTTCTGATTGGCATCATAGAGGACCTTTGACCCTGGAGATGGCTTAGACTCCTGGGACCTGAGAGCAGCTCTCCCCTCTCCTGCATATTTATAGGAAAAACTCACAAATCTCAGATGTCTGGATAACTGGAATGGAAAAGGAAAACAAATGGATAAGAGTGTCAGCCTGAAACAATTTACCAATATAAAACTCATGTCTATATAGCATGTTGTGGTTTACAAAATACTTTAAATATACATTCTCATTTGATCCTTAAAATAACCATACAGGTTGTTATTATTATTATTTCCATTTTACAGATGAGGAAACTGAGGTTCATAAAAATTAAGTAATCCTTTGCCCAAGGCCATTCAACTGCAGGATGTGAGGATAATACTGAGAGTAAGAAAATATGTCCTAACTCTTTCTAAAAGGGTCCTGTCCTTTTCAGAATCACTAGCTCATCATTCCTAGCTTTTCTGGAAGATAAGGAAACAGTTATAATGGATGGAAAATTTGGTGGAGTAGGGGAAAGGAAAGCACTAAGTATCTGGTCGATGGCAAAATTCACAGACCCTTATAGCAGCAGCAGTTCCAGGCCTTGACCTGGAATACTGAGTAATTAATGGATAAATAGTCATTGTCAATGGAATCTTGGGGACTTGGGCCTCAGAGAGCACACTTGTTAAGGATCTTCCCTAAAGAATTCCCACTTTAAGGCAGCTAGATGGGGCAGTCCCTAAAGTCAGGAGGACCTGAGTTTAAATTCGGCTTCACTTTAACTCTTACTAGTTGTATGACCCTGGGTAAGTCACTTAACCCCAATTGCCTCAAAATTTTTTTTCCATTTCTGTGAATAATTTAGAAATCATGGCTTTTTTTTTTTTCTTTTTGCTGAGGCAATTGAGGTTAAGTGACTTGCGCAGGGTCACACAGCTAGGGAATGTTAAGTGTCTAAGATTAGATTTGAACCCAGGTCCTCCTGACTTCAGGGCTGGTGCTCTATCTACTTTGCCACCTAGCTGCCTCCTTTTTTTTTTTTTTTTTAAAGAAGAATAGTTAAAGCTTTTGGTTTTGGGACATTATCTCTCCTGAGCTCCTAACATTGCCATAGAAAAATGAATAAGAAAAGCTTGGTCTTTTGAAAGTCAGAATAATGAAAGTGTAATAATCTGAAAAGAAGCACACTTACAGGAGAATATTTTCTCTTTAGGCTTTTCTGGATAAATAAAATAAAAATACATCAGCATAACAACATCCATGCCTACTTTTTTCTCAGAAACATTTTGTAATCTACCATTTTACTAGTGGTCATTATGAAAATATACTGTTGGGAGCAATTTGGGAGCAAATAGCTCTATTTTTTGTGAATGTTCAGGCTCTGCTTTTCTGTTGTCTCTGTTTCTTTCTTTTAGTCTAAGAATAAAGAAAGCATCTTTATCCTCTTCTCCCCCCAAAAGTTGGGACTTAAAGGATAGTAGGGGAAAACTGAGGCAATGAGGATCAAAAGAAGAGAGTCATAGAATCATAGATTGGGAGCAGCAGCTCTTACTGTTGGGTCCATGGACCCCTAAGAAGTCAGTGGATAGTTTTCAGAAGGGTTCTGTGACATGGGTAGGTGAAAAAAATCACATCTTTATTTCACTATTTTGGTCTCCTTTGAAATCCTAAGTATTTTATTTTATGCCTTTAAAAATATTCTGAGATAAGGTCTGTAGGTTTTTGTTTTTGTTTTTGTTTTTTTTTTTTTACCAGAGTGCCAAAGGGGTTCATGACTCAGAAAAG
>JAJPUD010016439.1:0-34097 GCA_023553655.1 Myrmecobius fasciatus
CTGCTCAAGAACATTTAGGGGCTTCCTCTTATCTCTAGAAGCAAATGTAAACTTCTAAATTTGTCATTCAGAGTCAACCTGGCCCCAGAGGAACTTTCCAATCTTATTGCACATTTCTCCCTTTCAAGAACTCTTATCCAATCAAACTGACCTTCTACTGTTCCATATACAAAGTGTTCTTTTTCTTATCACCATGGATTCATGCTGACTTCTCTGTTTCATGCCAGGAATGAACTTCTCTTCACCTAATACCTCTTAGAATGTCTAGTTTCTTTTTAAATTCTGCTCCAGCTCCATGAAACCTTTTCTAAGACTCCCACCTACTAGATATGTATGTCTCCCCATTAGAATAGAAACTCCTTGACCACAGTGATCATTGCATTTTTGTCTTTGTATCCTCAGTATTTGGTACACAGTAGAAAATAAATAGATGCTTATAAATAATTAATTATAATTACACAAAGTTTCCTGTTGTCAACATTTTCCAATCTCCCTAGTTGTTAGGGCTCTTTCTCTTCTCAAATTATCTGGGTGTTGGCTTTTTCTGTTTTTATGTCATATTCACTTTAACAAAAATTAATCTTCTCATTTAATTTTTATTTTCTTTATATCCCTCATACTTAGTATAGCATTTTGGACATGTTTAATAGATAACTATTGGGTTTTAATGAATTGTGAAATGCAGGTAAGGGGAGAGAAGGAAAGCAAAGGAGAATAACAATATTTGGTCTTTCAGATACCTCCCCACTCAAAAATCTGATACCTATGTTCACGTCATTTATTTTTCCAAAATTATTTTTAATTAATTATTTTTGGTTTATTAATGCCTTATGTTTGTCATCATATTCATTTCTTACCACCCTCTATCCAGCAAGTCATCCATTGTAATAAAATTTTAAAAAGAAAAAACAAGAATACAAGTCAGTAAAATCAACAAATCAATTACTTATGCAATATTCCACACCCATAGTTCCTCATCTGCACAATGAAGGGAGGGAGTTGAACTTTCTAAACTTTTCTCTAGGGCCAAGCTTGATCACTATAATTACATAATTTTCTTTTAAATTTCATCTCATTACTAACATATTGTTGTAGTAATTGGATATATTGTTTTCCTGGTTCTACTCACTTCACTTTGCATCATATTATGTCTGAATTCTTCCTATCTGGGATATAGTAGTCTTCTATTGTGCATATTCATGCACCCTATTTTGCTTAGCTATTCCAAAGTTTGTGAATTCCCTAGTTTTTGTTCTCTCTTCACACTCATTCATCGGTTCGTTTGATATCACAAGTAGAATAGACTTCTGAGATTTACCTCAAAGGAATATTAAAGAACATCTAATACAGCACACTGTATTGTGAAGTCCCTGTATATGTTATCTGTTAGGGGTACAGACTATGCAGACCCAAATGACATTGCAAGAGTCACAAAGAAACTGAAACTCAAAAGCATTGAGATCAGTGTTCTATTGCAAGGATGTTACTCTCCCTTTTGGGCAAGAAAGGAAACTAGTGAGACAGTGAAAATTTTAGATAAATGTCTCCTAGAATACCTAAATTTCTGCTACTATTATCTACTTTTTTCCCAACTAAATTTAGTTTAAAAAGTACTTACTTAAACTTTGCACTGACCCCAGGCACCTTTAAGATTTTTAATTGCAAAGCAGCTGTTAATTGACATTAGCAAAAGTAGTTAAATTTCCATACTGAAGTCATAGGTTTAATCATCCCTCCTCATTCCCAATGGGATATAAACAAATAAATAAAATGCTAGGTAGAATGTGTTGAGTAAAAGAAGAACATGAAAAGTACTAGAAAAAAATTTGTGGCAATTAAGGTCAATTTTACCTAGAAGGCTGGGCTAGAGTATGTCAAAAAAGGCTTTGTGAAACAGGGAAAAGATGGCTAAGTTAAATTTAAAATGTTAATAAATAAAATAAAAAGTTAGATTTCAATAGTTTCATTTGGTGGGAGAAATCTATTCCAAAGATGGTGGATAGCAGAAGTAAGGAGTTGTAGATGGGAGAAGACTAATTAGGAGGCTGAAAAATCATCCAGTTTGAAGGGAATGTAGACTATATAAAGGCAGAAAAGGGGAAAAGATAAAACCAAATGACTGGATTAGGGCCAGGTTGTAGAGTTGTGTAAAGGGCAAAATCAGGAGTTTCCAGTCTATAGTTTACAGCAAGAACTTGAAGGCTTTTTGAATACAGGAATGGCATGACAATGGTAATGCATCAGAGAGATTATTCTAATGGTTATATGGTAGATCGATTGAAGGTTGAATGACCATTGTTAATCATTCTGTAAAGAATATTAAGAACTTTGATGCAACTATAGGAATATAGATCAAAGGTCTCTATTGCTCCACCTACAAAGTTGGTGTGTCTCCTTCCAGACAATCTTCAAGATATATATATTTATTTATATATATGAATGTATATAAACATTTCATAAAGTACTATATAACATCAATTATTCTAATTTTAACCTCTCAGGTATCTTTTGCCTCTGATATTCTATGATGCTATTAAATCTTATGAAAGGTGATAGAAAGACCTCTGAGCCTCCCAGTCTCTCTCTTTTCTTCTCATTTCCCTAGCCTATCTAATATTTTATTTCTTTATTTTTACATTTTTTTTTTTGCTTTTTGCTGAGGCAATTGAGGTTAAGTGATTTGCCCAGGGTCACACAGCTAGGGAATGTTAAGTGTCTGAGACTAGATTTGAACTCAGGTCCTCCTGACTTCAGGGCTGGTGCTCTATCCACTGTGCCACCTAGCTGCCCCATAATATTTTATTTCTGTACTTTGATCCAAGTTCTACTATATTTGCTTTACCAACTCACTTAAGAGTATATTTGTCTGAGATGATTCAGGCCAGTTCCAATGTTCTTGTGATGAAAAGAGACCTCTGTACCCAGAGTGAGACTGTAGGAACTGAGTGTAGACCATAACATAGTATTTTCACTCTTTTTTGTTGTTGTTTACTTGCATTCTATTTTCTTTCTCGTTTTTTTTTTTCCTTTTTTGATCTGATTTTTCTTGAGTAGCATGATTTTTTATGGACATATGTATAGAAGATTTGCATACGTTTAACAAATATCAGATTACTTGCCATAAAAGGGAGTGGTTGGGGGGAAGAGAGGGAAAAATACTAGAACACAAGATTTTTTAAAGGTTAATATTAAAAATTATCCATGCATATATTTTGAAAAAAGCTTTAATTTTTTTTAAAAAGCTTACATTTGTCAATAATTCTTCCTTCACCTCATAATATACAATAACATGTAGTAGTTAATCACAGTGAAGGGAGAGAAACTAACATGATACTTCTATCATGAGCACAGAATGAACTTTTCATGGGAAAAAATGTTGCTTGTCTGGTCTTAAGATGATACAGGCGAAATAAAACAGGATTACAACTAATTAGAAACCTTTAGAAAGAAGTCACTTCAGAGTTATCCTTTCAATAACAAAGCATACTTTTCCTTTAATAGCAAAAATGCCCTGCCTTTCATAGCCTTTGGTTTGGACTCGTTACATTCATTTCTTTGGCAAGATTACTCAGGGAGCTTTCATTATGCTTCTTTCTATAGGCTCCATTTATAACATGGAGGAGGAGGTCTCTTTTCAGCCTGACTCTTTTCAGTAAAAATAAACAAAGAGAAATGATAAAATAATAAACAAACGCCATCTCCACTGTTATTGCAGAGCCCACTTTGTAAAGAAAAAAAACAAAGGAAGTTGTTTGGAGCAAATTTCTCTTTTTTATCTCAAACTTTCTGTTGTCCCCAGAAAGCACCAACTTACATCGTGTTCTTCCGAAAAAAGACATTCATTCTGGACAGAAATTGTCAGTGGAGCTCTGAGTGAGACGGAGGAGATGCTGTAATGTGTTGTGCTAACTGAAAACAGGGCTTTGTTAATGAGTTTGACCTTTTGCAGATTGACTCATGTTGACTCTGGTGCTCAGCCTCTTCGATCTTTCATCATCTGAGTCCTTGGAATGATGGCATTTGGGAGAGGCAGCAAAGAAGTGGAGCCAAAGAAGTGAAGTCTAGAGATGCAGGACTCTCTGAACAGGAGAGGAGAGAGAACAGTGGCTGATGCTCAATTCTCCTTAGTCAGCCTCTTTTCTTCCCTGTGTGAGATTGTAGCCTATAAAATATAGTAACCCCCTTTCCCAAGAGTTCCATATAATTCTGACTTATTGCCCTTTGGGATTCCAGTCTATCTTGCCCAAAATTATAATCAAATGAGAACAGAGAATTCTTAATTTCAAATTCTCTGTCTGAAAAAAAAAAGTGATGAGACACAGCCTCACTTAGTACTTTGAGTCAGTAGACCTACATTTAAGTCCAACTTCTAGTAGGACATAGTTGCATGTCCTTGAGCAAAATATGTACCATATCTAAGCTTTAATTTTGCTCATCTATAAAATTGGGATAATAATACTTGCACTACCTACCCTACAGGGTTGTTATAGAAATAACTTTATAACATGTTATATTAATATGAATTATTACTATTAACAAATTGAACACTCACCAGGCGCAATCAATTATACATTACCCAACATATCCCTCCTACTCACAAAGCTTATTGCACCATTATATTTTTAAGACATGTTGAAGTAATGTAATCTTCCAAACCATAGAAATGAATAATGATGGTTGCTAACATTATTTTTATCTTCCCTTTCTTATATGGGCACAAATGAACTTTAATTCTTTTAGTGTGGCAGTAGGTATTAAGTCAGAAGAAATATTAGCATATCCAGCTGGGTCTTCCCTCATTCTTCTTATGTTTTATTACTATTTTTTTAAAAAATAGCAATTCTGTTACTTAGATTTTTTTCTCACCTCCACAGAAGCCTTTCTCATCACAACAATATAGATAAGAAAATCAAATCAACACAGTGGCTATATCTGATAATTAATACTTCATTCCATACCTACAGATAAGTTCTTCTTTGCCAAAAGGTAACAGTCATATTTTGATCTTTGAAATCCGTTGATCAAAGAGTTGTTTTCCTTTACATTTTTGGGATCATCATATATATTATTCTTCTGGTCCTACATTTTTTAAAATATACATCAGTTCAATTAAAATTCCCCTAAGTTTTTCTGAATTCTTCATATACATAATTTTCTTTGGGACAGAAATAAAATTCAGTTACCATAATTGTTTATCTATTTCCTAATCAACAATCATTTCCTTCTTCTCTCTGCATTATAAAAAGTTCCACTATGATTTTTCTTTTCTGGACATATGATATCTTTCCTTTTGGTAATCTATAGATATATGCCTAATGTGGTAAAACTGGACTAACGTTAGGGACTTTTCTAGTATTATTTCAAATTGTTTTCCAGAATGATTGGATAAGTTCATAGTTTCACCAAGACAGGCACTCATTTGTCTAAACTTTTCATTTATGCCCAATAAGCTTGCGCTACGATAATTGTGCATATCAATGTGTATTGGACTAAATTTGTCATAAGCTTTATTTGATTATAGCAATAAATCCAATTTGATATGATCCTGGAATTAACCTTTTTGCCTCAGTTTCTTCATCTTTAAAATGAATTGGAGAAGGAAATAGCAAATGGTCCACTGAATCAACATTACTTTTTCTATATACATGTTTTATCTCTTCATAGAAACCAAATTATAAGCAACTTCATAGATTGTCTAGAATAAAACTTCTTTCTGAACAGGAACTCAATACTCAATACCCCACTCAACAAGTTGGAATACAGCTTTTGCTTGGAGATTTCAAATGAGGGGGTAGCTATCACCTCCTGAGGAATCTCTAGCTACTTTCATTTTTTATATTTCATTTTTATTTTGTGTCTTTTCTCAATTGCAGATAAACAAAATTTTAAATTTTTTTTAAATTTTGAGTTCTATATTCTTCCCCTCTCTCCTTTTCTTTCTTCCTCCTTGAGAAGGCAAGCAATTTGATATAGATTATACATGTGCAGTCATACAAAACATTTCCATATTAGCCATCATGCACAAGAAAATGCATATCAAAAAAATCCAAAAATAATAAAGTTAAAAAATGTAAGCTTTAATCTGCATTTATACTACATCAGTTTTTTTCTCTCATAGTAGTGTTTTTCTTCGTAAGTCCTTCAGAACTGATCTACTTTTTAAAAGACCTAGTTGAATGAATATAGAAATGAATGGCTGACTAAGGCATTTTGATTATTATACTCAAACTAATTACAAAGAACATATGATGGAAGGCACCATCTGCATCCAAAGAAAAAGTTGCATCCAAAAAAAAAAGTCCAAACAAAAACCTGCATCCAAAGAAAGACATGATAAATATTGAATGGTTTTGCATATATACAAATGTTTTTGGTGGTCATTTCTAGGGAAGAAAGGGAAGAAACAAAGGAAAAATGAAATTTACATCATAATTTTATTATATGATACATTTTAAAGGAATAACAAGTTTCACATTCAATTTCACCTTCAATTATCTTCTTTTCTGTTAAAAACACATTTTTAAAAAAAAGAATGAATGAAAAGGCATTTATTAAGCACCTATTTGAACAAAGCAATGAACAAAGTTCTAGAGACACCAATAGAAAGCATAAGAAGATCCTTGCTCTCAAGGAGCTCCCAAACTAAAAGGGGAGCCAAAAAAAAAGCTGCAAATAAAATGAGTAAAAACCCTATGTTCTTTAGGATACAGTGTTAAAACAGATGCCATTTCCATTAATAAAATCATATCAGCTTCTTATGTTGAACTTGGGTCTTTGGAAGTTATGGCTATAATACCACAGAAGCAATTACCAGGCTATGAGGAGTTTTCTAAGGTTATGGCTGCAATAGATGGACTAGAAGTGGGTTTGGTGTTCTAGGGGGAACTGCTAAGTCTGAGGATTAGGGGCCAAGAACCTTAACAGCCAGTGGTGGGTTGTTTGGAAATATTTCCTTGCATAAAGTCAAGGCCAGCCATCTGGAATTCTACAACATGCTCCATGAGCCACTGTACTCTGCAAGATCACATCAGCTCTAAAAGTCAAACCTCATCATATTTCCTATCTATCCTTGAGGCCCCTCCTTCCCTTTGATTGGAAAGCAGAGACTTCTTTTCCCAGAATCTCTATTTAAGGAATAAGCCCAGGCCAGTCTTCTCTTTACTTCCTACTCAGCTACATTCCTCTGAACTTCTCCATCATTCTACATTTAGGTTTCCTTCTCTGTTCAAGGAGGACTAGCATCTGATGTGAGGGCTTACCAAAACCTTTTTAGAGCTGCTCATCCATGTTTAGTGTTCACCTGATTCACCCATTTCTCACCTGTAGCTCCAAAAACCTATAATATGCACAAAACAGTAAAACTACCTCTGCAAACAGGCTAACCAGACTGAGGGTAAATGACAAAGGTCAGTAAGTTACAGGAATGTTTGCCAAAACATAGAAGGCTTCCCCAATGGAATAGGCAGATGAGAACAATTTGTTCCAGTGCCCATGAAGATGGCTGAAACAGACATTGTGTAGAACTTAGAACTTGGTCAGATATAGAAAATGTTAAGGTCAATCACTGCATTTAGGTCCAGTCATATTGACTTTTGTCTTGCCACTAAACTTCAATGACTGTGGAAGAGAAATTGAACCTGACAACTTTATTCTATTCAGCCTTATTTAAATCCAATTCACATGCAAATCAATATATCAGCTGTGATGTCATTGGTCCTTTTCAAAATGATGGAGAAACAACAATACCTTCTCCCCTTAATCCTTTTCTACTTCATTTTACATGTTGTCTTCTCACGTTTGATTGTAAGCTCCTTGAAGGTTGAGACTTTGTATCCTTACTTTAGCACAGTGCCTGTCACAAAGTAGTAGGTCTTTAATAAATGCTTGCTGACTAATTGTCTCTTTGCAACTTCCACCTACTGCTTCTTGCCCTGCCTTCTGAGATCATGTCATAAAGAATAAAACTAATTCCTTTCTAAGTGACAGCCATTCATGTAATAATTGCTATGAGGACCCTCTTTAAGTTTCCAATAAAACATCCTATTTGATCAAGGAAACATAAAATCATTCATCCAAAATGATATAATAGCACTTCATATTTATAAAAGGAAATTAACAATGAACCAAAAATATCTTTGTACTTGTATATAGATTTGTTTTTGACTTTGGATTCACAAAACAAGCAGATTTTTAAAATATATACATACACCTCATAAAAGATGGAAAAGGATATGTACAAAAATGTACTGCAGCTCTTTTCATGGAGGCAAGAAATTGGAAATTGAGGGGATGCCCATCAATTAAAGAATGACTTAATGTTATGGCATATGAATGTAATGGAATACTATTGTTCTACAAGAAATGATGTGGCAGGCTGATTTCAGAAAAGTCTGCAAAGACTTACATGAGCAGAACCAGAAAAACATTGTTTGGAGTAACAGCAAGATTGTGTGATGATCAGCTATGATAGACTTAGCTCTTCTCAGCAATACAATGATCCAAGACAATTCCAATAGACTTTGGATGATATTTTCAGAACTATGAAGAATGAGTCATGTGGATCAAAGCATACTTTTTTTGTTTTTTTGTTTTGTTGTTGTTTTCTCATGGTTTTTCTTTTTTGTTCTGATTGTTCTTTACCAACATGACCCATATGGAAATATGTTTAAAAACGAGTGTGCATGTGCTCTCTCTTATCAGTTTGCTTGCTAACTTTAGGAAAGGAAAGGTAAGGGAGGGAGGAGAAAAAAATTGGAATTCAAAATCCTACAAAAATGAATGTTGAAAAGCATCTTGACTTGTATTCATAAAAATAATATACCATTAAATTAAAAAAAATTAGAAATACAATAACTTTTTTAATTGTTTTCTCTGACAACACTGGAGTATTAAGTGTAGCCTTCAATTTTATATAAATGAATCATTTTGCTTATCTTTTGCTGCTTTCCTTCTATGTATTACTTAATAAATATCAACTAGGTTAAAAAAAATCTCCTTAATTCCAGCTAATCTTCATATAGAATGACCCTTAAGTAATCTGACTACTCTCTTCTGGAAATTTACCAGTTTATTGAGGTACCTTTAAAATATAGTAAACATAACTAAAAACAATATTTCCAATATAGGATGATTAGGGAAGTAGATAACATTTTTAAAACCTCCTTTCTGTGTAGATATCTCTCAATAATTAGCCATTCTCTGCTCTGATCATAGCATATCTTCCCTATGAAATTTTTAATATGGACACAAAAATATAATATTAAAGAGAGACAATAGATAAGTAACAAATCAAACCATTTAAAGATGGCAAAAAAAATGAGATTTTATCTTTACACTTGTAAAATCTAGTTAGCCCTTCACAGCTTAAAATTAAGAAACATTCATTAAGTATCTTGGTAGGTTCAGAGAATTGTACTCATTGTTGGAGCAGATTGATTGTTGTCCTCTGTTCTCAAAGAGGGAGATGAAATCATTATGTTGGGGTCAAGGTATAGTGTAACTGACTGTGACTAATCAAACTAATATCAGCTTAGAAGGCTTTATCAAAGGTCAGGAATAAATAAGTTTATATAAAATTTGGAGTAGACATATCTCTAAGCTTCTATATTTCCTGTTTCTTTTGGGCTATTTTACTCATAAAATACAGCATCTTCTTTGATGTAGTCTCACAATAGATACTGAAGTTCCCCAGAGAGACCTTGAAAGTGTGCTTCTATCACTTTTTCTGACCTCTGTATTAGCACTTGCCTTATGTGAGTTCTCTATAAAATAGTCTTTTAGGCAAATGTACTGTTGGCATTTGAATAATGTGGTCAGTCCTTTGGAGTTGTGCTCTCTACAGTAGAATTTGAATGCTTAGCAATTCAGCTTGGGAAAGAATCTTAGGGTCTAGTATTTTATTCTGCCAAGTGATCTTCAGAATCTTTCTAAGATACTTCAAATGAAAATAATTCTGTTTCCTGGAATGATGTTGATATAGTGTCAAGGTTTGACAGGCATACAACAATGAAATCAATATAATGACTCTTTAGACTTTCAGTTTAGTAGGTAATTTCTTCTCTTCCTCCCTTCTCTTTTAAATCTCCCAAATACTAAACTAACCATGGCAATGCATGAATTAATCTCATCATCCATGGAACATATTCTGCCAAAATAAATGAATTTATACACATTATTCAAAATCTCTCCATTTGCTATAACCAATGGCTCCATATATGTATGGTGTGGCTCTGGGTAGTAGAGAATATCTGTTTTCACTGTGTTAATTGTTAGGTCAAAATTAGCATAAACACCAGGAAAGCAATCCATACTTTGTTGCATCTTAGACTCAGAGACTGCATTGAATGCACAATCATTTTCAAACAAAAAGTTGTGCATCAGTTCTCCCTCTGCTTTAGTTTTGGTTTATAGCCTTTTCAAATTAAATAATTTATTATCAGTGCAATAGCTGACTTTGATGCCATTTTTGTCCTAGCTGATGACATCCAACAACACTACTGAAAACATCATACAACAAAGCACAGGGGCAAGCACATAGCCCTAGTTCACTTCATCAATAATTGGGAAAGCATGAGCATGTCCATTCCATATAATACTGATGAATTTTTCTGGACAAACAAATTTTGCCACAATTTTGCACAAGCCTTCACAACTAACAGTATTAATGATCTTGATTAGATCAAAACTATATATATAGACCTCTATTCCATTCCAAGCATTTCTCCTGGAGTTGTTGAGCAGTCAAAACCATGCCAACCATTCCTCAGCCTTTTCTGAAGCCACACTGGCTCTTCAGTAAATGATCATTTTCCAGGTGAAGGAAAAGGCTTTTAATAGAGTATTCTGGCAAGAATCTTGCTGGCAATGACTGAAAGAGAAAACTCCTTTTTTTCTACCATGATTGTCACAGGGAAAATTATTTCCTTTTTTATTTTTATTTTATTGAACAGTCCTTGAATCCCTGGGAGATAACTTCCCTTTGACATACCAGAAAATTTCCATCAACTGTTGTATGAGCCTTAGACTCGTTGACTTTTAAATCTCAGCTGGAATAGAATCGGTTCCAGGTACTTTGCCACACAAAAGAAGCCAAGTAACATTCAGAACTTCTTCTTTAGTTGGAAGTTTATCTGGAGAGGGATTAGCTTCAATCTCAGCATTGATTGATGATTCTCTATTGAGAATACTATAAAAAGTATTTAGCCCAGCTCTCCAGAATCATGTCCTTATCACTAATCAGTATGTCTCCATTAGCACTGAGTAGTTAACATAGATCATAAGTCTTTGGCTCATAGTCTTCAGGGCATCATAAAAGCACTTATAATTGTCACTATCAGTGAAAAACTGAATTTCATCTGCCTTCTTACTGAGTCAAGAATCCTAAATTTCTCTAAGTTTAGCTTGTACCTTACTTTTTAAAGACTTAAATGCTTCCTTCTTAGAGATGAATAAAGTGTTTTGCTGGTAAATCTTGTGGAAGTTTCATTTTCCATTGAGTACCTTCTGAATTTTCCATCATTTTCATGAAACCAGTCTTAATGTTTACAAGTATTATGGCCCAGCAAGTAAATTTTTCTATGAGAGTACATCCATGAAGTTTTGTCATATTTAGGTAAATTGAGGACAGTGTTGGTAATGAGAAAGTCATGAGATGCACAAATCTTCAGTAGTGAGGGATCATTGCTGATGCTATTTGTGACTCCATTCCTCTGAGAGATTCCATGCCATGTCTGATAGTCTGTGCCTTCTCTGGCATTAAAGTAATCCAGAATTATAAGCTTGAACTCATTTAGCTCATTAATGATGAGGGTCTCCAGGTCTTCATAATTTTTTGTTTGACTTTATCAATGCTCATCATGGTGGGAACATATATACTGATGATGATGGCAAGGAATTTTCCTGCAAGTAACAATCATATTGTCATGAATCTGTCATTCATTCCTTTTGGTAGACATACAATGTTGTTGACCAGATTAGTTTTGATTGTAAACCTACACCAGTTTCATGACATTTCCCATCATAAAGGTCACTACAGAAAAATGTGTATCCAACTCCAACTTTGGTAAGCTGGCCTTCATTTACCAGCTTTGTTTTGCTCAGAGCTGCTATTTGGATGCATACTTGCTGAATTCTCTTGCAACAAGATCTGTTTGTCTTTCAGGTATAGTAGATTTTATCTTCTCCATAAATATGCACCTATTTCATATACTGATGGTGAGGGGAATCATCATCACAAAGGTTTGGGGGCTTTTTTTCAGTGTGTTTCAACCACATAGTGGAATCCCCCATCTGCTGAGGCAGATAGGTCAGGGTTGGGTGAAGTAGGCAAATTTTAAGACAGCTTTTCTAGCCCCTTCCTCATTCCAGAAGGTAAGCAGTGCAGTACTTTAAAAAGGCTGCCCAAACACCTAGAGGGACTGCCAAATCCCAGTTAAGTAGTGAGAAAACAACCCTATGAACTAGGCTGCCCTTTGTGCCGGGCTGTGACTACAGCTTTCAGTATATTCACATCAGCTGCTTCATCACTTACCTTTCATCACAGTACTTGGAGGAAGGTGAAAATGGTAAAATGGCATGGATGATGTCTTTAGATTCACACATAAATTGGATTAAGTGAGACAGAGCTGAGTGAAGTAGTCAGCCTCACTCTCTCCTCCAGAGTCATCAAAGTCCAGTGGTAAGAGAAAAGTTAACTGGTGATGACTTAGACTTCAGTGGATGACCATAGTATCTTTAATGTCTAACCAAGCTCTAAGTGTACTGCAGCTCCTGCTTCAACCATCTTCGCAGCTGTTGAAACAAATTTTTCTCATTTGCCCATTCCCCTGAGAGAAATCTTCAGATGCTTGAGGTAGACATTCCCTCATTCATCAACAGGATGGGTTACCCTCAACCTGGGTTAGCCCATCTAACAAAATGATTTACCAGAGTGTGACCCCTGCACATGCTACAGCTCTTTGGAGCCATAGATAAAAATTGAATGAAGGTGAACATTAAAGGTGTATGAGCAGTCCTGAAAAGGGCTCAGCCCTAACCCCCGAAATATTAGTCTTCCCTGAACACACTACTTCTACTGAAGTAGATACAAAGATAAATAAGTTTTAGTTCCTGACCTCAAGAAGCTCACAATCATGTAGGAGAGTTGTGACATATACATAGAAAAGTATAATGAAAAATAAGAGAAGTACCTTTAAATATAGGAAACTGCTAATCTAGGTACAAAGAATAAAGGAAGTTCTATTTATTTTTATTTTTTTCTTTTTGTTTTCTTTTTGTTTTATTTATTTTTGTTTTTTTAGGAAGTTCTATTTTTAAAAAAATTATTACACGCTCACTATGTGTCAGTCTCTTTGATAAACAGTGAGGATACAAAAAGAGGCAAAAGGCAGTCTCCTTCAGGAAGCTTACAGTCTAATTGGGGAAACAACAAGCAAACAAATATATACAAACAAGATTTAAGAAAAATAGGGGAAAATTAAAAGAGGAAAGGGACTATAATTAAGAGAGGTTGGGAAAGGCTTTTTTGTAGAAGACAGTTGGAACTTAAAAGAAGCCAAAGAGAAATGAGGAAGAAGAACATTCTAGGAATGAAGAGAAGGCAGCCAGAGAAAATCGCCAGAGCTGAGAGATGGAATATCTTGTTCACAGAAAACAAAAGGAGAACAGTGTATTTGGATCAAAGAGTACATGATTGGGGAAAAGGTATAAGAAGATTGGATAAGACTAGGATATGGAGGCATTGGGAACCACTGCAATTTATTGAGTGGGGAAGAAGAATTGATACCTACAATTTAGAAAAATCATTTTTGTGGCTGACTAGTAGATGAATTGGAGTCAGGAGAGACTTGAGGCAGCAGACCTATGAGTGGGTTATTGCAATAGTCCAAGTGTGAGATAATGGGGTCCTGAAACAAGATTATGGCAGTGTCAGAGGAGAAAAGGTTGCATTTGAGAGATGTTGCTAAAGTGAAATGAAAAATCCTTGGCAACAGATAAGATATGGGGGCAGGGGAGTGATAGACAGTCAGAGGAGTGATAGATAGGATAGACAGAATGACATCTAGGTCGTGATCCTGAGAGACTGGAAGGATGACATTGCTCATAACAGTAAGTAAGAAGTTTAGGAGGAGGAACACAGCAGGGTGAGGAGATAAAAGGTTTACACAAAGTGGATTCCCTTGAATCAGGAAAAGCTTTGCAAAAATGTTTGAAAAATGACAGAAAACTTGTACATGTGTTGGTGATAAATGATCTGGGGTAGAAATAAAGAGAAAAGGGTTCCAGTTCCAAGCCTAACAGGTTGTGTGACTGTTGGCAAGTCAGTTAGCTTCTCTGAGCCCAAGTTTTATAGATTTGTGAAATTTTTAAGCAGCAAGGGAGCCTGGAAGTGATTCCAGTTCAAACTCACTGCCATTAGGAAACTAAAACATAGAAAAGTTAATTTGCCCACTGTCACATAGCTAGTTAATGGAGATCTAGGATCAGAACTAATGATTTCTGACTACTAGATTACTTCTTCCTTTTTTAATCTGTAAAATGAAGGCAATGGACTAGGTGATCTCCAAAGTCCTTTCCAGCCCTAACAATTAATGATTATGAAATCATGGCCATCTTAATATATTGTATAGCTAAATCATCTTTAAAAAAAATTCTAGTAAGTATCACTGGCTTATGGGTGTAAATAATATTAATACTCCACATTAGCTAATTGCTTTATAATTGAATCCAGATTTATATAGATCAGCATTGAATATTGAATTTTTTGAATAATTTTAAATCACAGAAGCTCAGAGTTGGAAGGCATGCCAAGGCTATTTTATCTAATCTCTTCTTGAGTAAGAATATTATTTCTTGTATGAACTAATGCAAAGTCAAGTAACTAGAATGAAGAGAACAATCTATACTATTACAGCAATATTGGCAAGACAAACAACTCTGAAATGCTTAAGAATTCTAATTGACACGACCAGAAACAATTCCAGGGGAGTCAAGAAGAAGCATCATACCTACCTCCTGATAGAGAGGTGGTGGGCTCAGAATGCAGAATGATACAAGCTCATGTATGTATATAAAATACATACATATGTATCCATATTGTTCACTGGATCTGTGATCTTATTGATGTCAGTACTGCCTTTCACCAGGCCTAATAATCCTATGTTTCTTTTGTCTATGTCATAACAAAAATCCTGGACAGAGAATCTGCTTAATGTTTCCTCTCAATGCTTCCTCTCAAACTTCTGACATTGTGGGACCAACGGATTCCATGGACAATCCATTATTTAGTCTCCATTCTTCCTAGATGATTGGGCTTCTTCCTTTTTCATTCATACATGTGTTTAATAATTATCTTCCCATCACTTTTCCTGAACAAATCTTCATTAATAATATGTTGCAACTTACTCTAGCCCATCATATATCTCTGCAAAGTCCATTGGGTAATTCAAACATTTGCTTTTTTGGAGACTGGCATAGTGCATGATTTGTAGCCATTTGAAGAAAATTGATTGTATCAAGTTTTGTATTATTATTCATCCTCACTTATTATTCAAGAGTTTGGACCTGATTTTCCTTCTAGGAGAGACACAGAGAGAAAGAGAGACAAAGACAGAAACACAGACAAAAACAGAGACAGAGACAGAGATAGACAGAAACAATTCATGTCCTCAAGGAACTCACACTCTGGTAAAGGAAGCTATATAAATAGCTATGTGCTAACAAGATAAATACAGAATTAATTGGAGGGGAAGCACTAGCATTAAGGGGGAAAGAGAATGACCTTGCAGAAGGTAGGATTTTGCTTGATATTTAAAGAAAACTAGGGAAGCTACAAGGTACAGACAAGAAAAATGTATTCAAAACACGAGGCATCAAGAGTGAAAATTCATGGAATCTGGAGATAGAATATCATATGTGAGAAATGGCAACAAGGCCAATAACTGGAATACACAAAAGCATATATATACATATATATGCCTGCATACATGAATAACAAAATATAACATAATACAATATATTGTATGATATAACAGTTTAATATAACATAAATAGAACATTATATTATAGGAAATATAATATTATACAATATTTATATATAGATATTCATTTATTTCTGGCAAATAGATGGTCTTTATCTTTCTTCTCCCTAAGAGCATAACTAAAATTCTTTTGAGTGATTATTGATTTCTTTTAAAATGATCAGTAACAGGGGGCAGTTAGATGACACAGTGAAAAGACCACTGGCCCAAGAATCAGAATGATCTAAGTTCAAATCTAGCCTCAGACGCTTAACACTAGCTATGTGAGCCTAGGCAAGTCACTTAACCCCAAATACCTCAAAAAAAATCAGTAATAGCTCAAGGCTTGAGGCAATTAAGATTCTTTGAGTGATGTTATATGGCTATAGAATATACACTATTTATCATATTCCATAGTTACATATTTCTATTTATTTGTATGTATGTTAAAATAGTGAAATAGATTGATGTTGAAGTAAGCACAGAACTGAGGCAGAAAAGGAGAACTTGCTAGATCACATTTGAGAAAATGCTCAATATCTCTCAGAAGAATCAAAATTGTAAGTAACTAAAACACAATATAAAGACATCTGATAGGCATAAACAAGCTATAGCACATTACTAATGATAATTTATTAATGAGAGATGGTTTTTAAAGATATCATTATACCTTTATGAACAAAAAAAGATGAACTGGGTATGTTAAAAGATAGAGGGAAAAATAGATGTTTATATTTATATAACAGTGCTATATTTACTAAAATATTAAGAGGCACAAGATCCATTGGGTGAATCCTATATTTAGATCCATGAAAAAATATGGGCAAAAAATCATTTAGGATAAAAGATCATAGAGAAGTTGTGATCATTTTCAATTATTTTTAATAATATTTTATTTTTTCCAAAATTACATATAAAAATAATTTTAGCATTCTTTTAAATTTCCCTTTTTTCCATATACCCCTTTATTCAGAAGGCAAGCAATTTGATATAGGTTATATATATATATATATATATATATATATAATCATGCAAAACATTTCCATATTGATCATTACTAATTGTTTCCCACACCAAAGAAATCCCAGTTCCATCTAAATATCATTCATAAAAATATAAGTTCATGAACTTCACCATGTTGGACACTAAGATGAGGCAAGCAAGGCAAAAATAAAATAAATTCTGGAGTAGGAGAATGAAATTTGTGGTATATGGCAATGGTTCATAGATATTCTTTTGGGGAAGTAACAGCAGAATAAATATGAGTCTGGACAATGATATCCTTAGTGATAGAAAAACATTATTACTAGGCAACCTGCACAGCTCACTAAGCTGAAATGATTCACAAAAGATATTGATATTAAGCAAGCGAAATCACTGAAAAAGTAGGCATCAGAATCTGAAAAGAAGACTCACTCATTGCAAAATGATACATGGGGTTCCAAGAACTGGCAAGTCAAGAGAAAATCACCATTAGTTTAAGTAAAAACAGCCAAGAGATTTAGGGATAATAGGATCATTGGACTAGATTCTTTCTCTCGTCTGTATTCCACATAGTTCTGCCTTGGAACTCCCTCGGCAGATTTTCACATGGAAGAATTAGGCTGGGGTGAGAAGGAGAATAGGATTCCTGCCCATAATGTTTTAGCATATCTGGTTGATTTATCTGTTGATACCAGTGTGTTATGGCAGTTAAACACTGCAACATCAGAACAAGCTGCAACAGAATTTGCGTGTTCATAAAAGACATATGAAAAACACATGTACAAGATGTGGGAGAACCAGTTCAGATAAGAAAGTGAATGCATGCATTCTTAATACCTTTACTAAAAGCATAACTACGCAGAGTGTTTTGTTTTAGGATCATAAACATTGGAATGGAATTTTAGAATCACTAAATCCTAAAGCCAGAAGGGCAAATAAAAGGCCAACTGGACCATTCCTCTGCCTTCCCACAACTGACTGTTGCCCTCTCACAGTTTAGGGAACTGTCTCTTCTCCTTAATGGGGCATCCCTATGGCTGATAGAAAGCTTGATATTTTTTTCATATCTGACCTACCTCACCCTTCCCTGTCCCATCTCACCTTTGAAAGGTTTTTCCTGATACAACCTCTATAGAGATAACTGGAGTCATCTGTACAATTAGATAATTCTTTAGCGGGTGATAAGCTATGTAAATAAACCAAATTAATAAACATCTATTATGCTGTTTTGTTTATATTTCCCAGGCCCACTAGGATATAGGCTAAATCTGTCTACTTCAGATTCACTTCACTAAGTCCTGAACACAAGGGAGCTAGAGTGAGCTCATACCATCTCACTTCCAGTTATTAAATTTTCATTTGTAAGCATTTATACTTTAAAAATCAGCAAACACTTCAATCCAGAGCCTGATTTATTGTTGGAGGAATTGCATAGATTAAGAAGTGATGGATAAAAAGCTAATAGTATAGGTTAAATGTAAAAGTGTGTCATGTATACATTATTTTTTCAGAAAGCTGGTTGTAAAACTTTTATCAGCATATCCATGCATAGGCCTCTCCTCTCACTTGCTTTTAGAATCACTTATTCTTTAGTGAAATACCAGATTTGACTGTATGATAAGCCTACTTTTTCTGCAGCACCCATTTCCAAAAACCTCCCCCATGATACAAAAGTATTCTTCAAAAGAAACCACTATTCATATCATTAGTAGTCTCAAAGGGACTACTACCTTTTTCAGCTTTCCTCATTACCAACATAATTAAAAATCAATAAGAATATCCAAGTATCTTTGCTAAGCATTACCAAGGGCTAATTAAGATAGAAAACTAACAGTCACCTTCTTCAAACATATTCATTTTTTAGTATTCTATTTGAAATGTCACAGAGAATGAAAACAACAATAACCTTCCAACTTAGAAAGCTCTTTCCACCTCTAGAAAATCCAGTCCATCTTGAGGTTAGTATTCTGGTTTATGATCATTTTCATTGTGTGCCAGGAATGATCTCAGCTAAAAGTGTCACTTATAACTGCCCTCTGCAGGGGTGGATTAGCTGTCAAGTTATTTTTATCAGACAGCTGGCTGTGAAAATCCAGATATCGTTTAATGAGAGTGATTATCCATGAAATCCAATGTCTTTTCCTGCTATGTTTCATTAAAGTGTTCCCTTGGCTGGGATTTGGGGCCAAATATTGATAAAAATAAGTAAGCCAATTCTCCCCTTTGTCCTTAAAAGCATTCTGGAGACCAGGAAAGATTAACACTCTACCCTGAAGAGTGGAGAACCATTGGGGTTCATAGAAGTGTATTTGTCTTTTTCTGCTTTTGCCTTCAACAACCCAAAATCTACATTCCCATTTACCAACATGGAAACTAAACTCAGCCTGGTCTACCTCATAGTTTCATGAATTTTCTTCAACTTTACTCAAGGATATCTCTACTAATATCTTATCTCTAAGACTTGGACCTTTCTTGAAGGTTTTGCCAGCAGAGTACAAACACACATAATCTTACTCTCTCTCTCTCTCTCTCTCTCTCTCTCTCTCTCTCTCTCTCTCTTTTTCTCTCACACACACTCACACACACACTGAAAGAGCCTTAAACCTTGAGTCCAGTGATATCATCCAAAGACCAGCCTATGTTACTGTAGAGGAATTCAACATTAATTTAAGCATGTTAGTAACATGCTTGGAACACAGAAATACTTTTCAATTATAGGGAACTGATTGTAACTTTTGCTAGTTAAAGAAGTTAAATGGATCTGTGATCTTTTCAAGGTTGTTATTCCCCCTGGTGTATTGATTCACATCTTATAAATATGCCTGTAATATAGTAAAGGCTTAATAAATGCCTCTTAACTGATTGCTCCTAAGTCCACATTTTCGACAGAGAATCTGCTCAACATGCTAAAGATGTTCTTCCCATTTTGTTGACACCATGAGGATATCAATGCTATTTGTTGGCCATTCATTGGTTATCCCTCAGTCCTGTCATATCTTTGGCCAATAGTTTGTGTATGTCATGTTCTCCCTCTGTCTCTCTGTCTCTCTGTCTCTGTCTCTGTCTCTGTCTCTCTCTGTCTCTCTCTCTGTCTCTGTCTCTGTCTCTCTGTCTCTGTCTCTCTCTCTGTCTCTCTGTCTCTCTCTCTGTCTCTCTGTCTCTCTCTGTCTCTCTCTCTGTCTCTCTCTCTGTCTGTCTGTCTCTCTCTCTCTCTCTCTGTCTCTCTCTCTCTGTCTCTCTCTCTGTTGTCATGTGTTGCAATCTGATCTTTCCCTGACATAAACTCATCACCTTTGGGTGATCAACTTCAATTCTTCAAAGCTTTAGTATTACATGTTTCATAACTATATTCAGGTCACCAGTCTCTTAGAAGAAAAAAAGTCAAAACTTAAGCAAGACTAGAACAAAATAATGGTGTTTAACGAAAACAGAACTATTCCTCACTTCTCTTTCTTTCTATGTGCAAATCATGTCTACAGTTGCTTCCCAAGAGTCATATGGGAGAGGAATGGTCACAGTTTTTATTACAATGACACAATTTTCATTTTGAAGTTTAACTGATATAAATTAATTGTCATAAAAAAACATCTTGTAAGTGTGGAGTGTTCAGGAAAAACTAGCATCTCTGGTGACAGGGCTTGCCAAACTCTTAACAGGATTGCTCATTCACCTTTGGTGTCCACCTTCGGCTCCAAAAAGCTATATCATGCACAGCAGCCACCCTTGGGTAAATTTTCTCAGCAAATAAGCTAAACCAGGTTGAAGATAACCAACAAGCTTTAAATTTGTCAGTGAATTAGGGGGATGTCTACCCCAAGTACATAAATACTTTCCCTGGAGGAATGGACAGATGAGAATAATTTGTTCCAATAGCCATAAAGCCAGATGAAACAAATGCTATGGAGCTCTTAGAGCTTGAGCAGGCATTGAAGATGCTCATCCATTGAATCCTGGGCCATCACCAGTTGTCTTGACTTTTTTCTTGCCACAGGATTTTGGTGACTAAGGAAGACAGGGTAATGATTGTGCAATTCTGCCTCACTTAAACCTAAGTCATGTACAAATCAAAACATCACCCATGACATCATTGAGCCTCTTCACAAATGAAGGATGATCAACAAAAACATATTTTCAAAGTGTTTCAAAGTAGTTGCTATAGATTCCTTCCTTGACTCCATTTAGATCTGATCCAATAAGATCTAGGATCTATGGACTTCTTAAATTCACAAGGTCACCTACAATCCTTAGGAATGGAATTAAACATTGCTCCCCCATATGACTCTTGGGGACCAACTGTAGATATGATTTGCACCTAGAAAGAAAGAGAAGTGAGGGATGTCACTCCCTTTTGGTTATCCATGAGCCCTCAAGTCTTCCTATTTCACAGTCAAAAAAGGAATTACTCATTTTCTTAAAGTGGAAGCTCCACAATAATGAGTCCCTTATGGCTGAGAATAGGCCCTCCAAAGCTGATCTGATCTCCCAGAACCAAGTATGGCAACCCTGAGCATACTTTATGACATGCCCCTGAGTACAATGCAACACATTGACTTCACCAGAAATTCTGTGTTGGGTGGTAGACTTCAGTCTAATTTTGAGTACTCATAGTTCCCTGTACTGAAACCTTAGATTTGTTTCAATATTTTGAAATAACTACATTTTAAAAGGAAGATATGACAACAGGATAATTGACTTACATGCCTATTTCAGTGAATGTTACTATTACCTTTTCCCAACAGAAATGTTAAAAATATATATAAACAACTTTGTACCTGTTTAGGACAAAATAAAATATCTTGCTTCTAACAGAAACAGAACATTAACTAGGAATAAAATCCCGAGGGACCAATTTAACAAACTGCCTGGAGAATATGAGATGTTTGGCCAGGCAAGGATTAATAATACAGTTTCAATGTGACTCTGAAGCAAAGGCTTAATAAGGGCCCTTTTCAAAAGGAGTTTCACAATAACCAGCAAATGTAACATTCAAACATCCAAACAGCTCCAGAAGCTATGACCGCACAAAGTTTTTGGCCCATCAGATGTAACTATAAAACAGACCAGAAATAGCAAGCTTGCCAACTCATATTATTTCTTGTAAGTAAACATCAAAAAAAAAATAATAATTCCCATATCTATAGGACTTTGAGCCTTACAAAATGTTTTCCTCATAAAAAAAAACATTATGAGGCTTGTAAAATTATTCCCATTTTGTGAAGAAGGAAACTGAGGCTCAGAGAAATGAACTAATTTACCTTATCCATTGTTATAACTCATTCCAACAAAGTATGATAAACAATACCTATCAGTAAATAATATGTAGAGGAAGGATTTTCTTTCCTCCATCGTGAGAAAGATTATATGAATCAAATTTCATGAAATCTATTCCTTTACCCAGCTTTTTCTTTCCATTCATTTCATCATTATGTTTGAATTCAGTATCCTTAACACAGAAGTAATGAGCCTAGTCCCTGAAAGAATTCACTGCCAAGATGTGGAAACAAGAAAAACAACCTAGAATTATTTAATGGATAATAGTTAATGGATAAAATATGATTACAAAATCAAACATTATATTGTAATATGAAGGAACAAACATTGCTGGAGATAAAAAGATCAGCCCATTGGAGTTGCATTCTCTGCAGTAGAGTTTGAACATTTGGTAGTTTAGTTCAAGAAAGGATCTCAGTGTCTTGTGTCTTATCCTGCTGCGAGATCTTCCAAATCTTCCTTAAACAATTCAAGTGAAAGCGATTTAGTTTCCTGGCCTAGCATTAGGATGCTTTCCAGGTTTCACAGACATACAACAATGAGGTCAGCACAATGACTCTGTAGACTTTTAGTTTGGTAGCCAGTCTAATAACTCTCTCCTTCCACACTTTTCTTCAGAGCTTCCCCAAAACTGAGCTAGGACTAGAAATGCAGATGTCAGTCTTATTATCAATGTGGGCATCCATGGAAAGTATACTACCAAAGTAAATAAACTTAACCACAATATTCTAAACTTCTCCTTTTGCTGTAACTAATGATTCCATATATGGATGGTGTAGTGTTGGCTGATAGAGCACCTATATTTTCTTGGTGTTAATTATTAGACCAAAAATTAACACAATACTTAAGCAACACATCTATACATACTTTGTTGTATCTCAGCTTCAGAAGCTGAATTGAGTGCACAATCATCTGCAAACAAAAAAAAAATCATATACCAATACTCTCTCCACTTTAGTCTTGACTTGCAATCTTTTCAAGTTGAAGAATTTACTATCATTTTTGGTAACTGACCTTGATGCTGTATTTATCCTCATTGAAAACTTTTGAAAACATGGCTAAAAACATTGTACTAAAAGAATGAAAGCAAGCACACAGCCTTGTTTTACTCCACTGGTGACTAGGAAAGCTGGAGAATATTGTGTATTATACAGAATCTGGGCAAGCATGTTACTGTGAAATTGATGTATAATACTGATGCAGTCATTTCTCAGGGCAATCAAATTTTGACATAATTTTCTATAAGATCCCATGATCTTATAGACCTTAGTCATATCTACAAATATTGTGTACAGACTTCTGTTCTTCTTCTGGCATTTTTCCTGAAGTTGTCAGGTAGCAAAAACCATATCAACCATTCCTTGGCCTTTTCTGAAGTCACATTTTCTCTCAGGTAGATGATCATCTTTCAAGTGAAAGTTCAACTTAATAGGGCTCTGGGAATTTTGCCAGCAATAGCTAAGAAAGAGACCACCCTGTGATTGTCACAGAACAGTCTATTTCCTTTACTTTATAGAGATGAAAAGTGGCAGCATCCTTGAATTCTTGGGAGATAATCTCTTCTTGCCATATAATCTGGGAAATTTCTGTCAGCTTTTTTATGAGCAGTAATTCCATCAGCACTGAATAGATGAGATGCGCCATATGTCTTTGGCCCATAAATAGGCTTCAGGGCATCATAAAAGCAGTTTGGATTGTTATTATCAGCATAAAACTGAATTTCATAAACCTTCTTACTAAGCTAAGAATTATGCATCTCTCTATGCTTCACTTGTACTTTACTTTTGATGGAGATAAATGGTATCTTCTTAGAGATGGATAAATTACCTTGCTGGTACACTCTGTGGAATTCTCATTTTTCATTTAAC
This sequence comes from Myrmecobius fasciatus, assembly GCA_023553655.1. Lineage (NCBI taxonomy): Eukaryota > Metazoa > Chordata > Mammalia > Dasyuromorphia > Myrmecobiidae > Myrmecobius > Myrmecobius fasciatus. Next base: position 24,140 of record JAJPUD010016439.1, read on the forward strand.
AGCTTCTGAATTTCCTCATCATTTTCTTCAAACCAGTCTTGATATTTGCAAGTGTTGTGACCCAGATGAGCAAATGCAATGCTGTACATCAAATCTCTGAAAGCTGCTAACTCTTTTTCTGCTCCACTATTGCCAACCATGTAGTCACACAACTGTCCCTCCAAGTTAGCAACAAACTTCCTACTCAAAGAAACAAACAAATCTAATTTGTTGACATTAAATATTCTGGTAGCCATTTTACCTGGGGGCCAGTACTTTTGTTAAATACAAATATTTAGCTTGGAAAGTATAAGTCTATGATAAGTCTAGCACCTTGACTCCCTCACTCTCATATCCTGTCTTTCTCTTCACATAATCTGTTAAAAGTCAATGTTTGCTACAAAGATGCATCCGTGAAGTTATTGTATTTTAGTGTACAGAAGACAGTGATGGTGATGAGGTCAAGAGATGTACAATTCTTATAATAAATTACTGTTGCTATTTCCAATTATTCTCCTTACAAGAACTCCCTACCATATTTGGTAGTCTGAGCTTATTCTAACCATTAAAGTCACCCAGAATTATAAAACTGTCCTCTTTTGGTACATTGATGATAAGGGTCTTCAGGTCTTCATAAAGTTTTTCTTTAACCTCATCAGGGTTCATCATGGTGGGAGCACAGGCATTGATGATGGTTATATGGCATGTTACTGTGTGATCCAGCCAAACTTTGTTCAAAACCTAATGCATTCAAACACATGTAGAAGTGGAATTCCCTGTCTGGGTCTGGATCCCAAGAGAAATGAAATAAAGCTGGCAAAATTCCAGAACAAGGAACCAAAAATAGAAGGCCTTCCATATAAGCTTGGCATCTTTAGAGCCCAGAACTCTATCCCTATCTTCCAAGTACAGCACACCATCTTCCTTGGTATTTAAAAAGAGTTATATCACAAAATATGACTTGGAAATTTAAAGTACTATAAACATTAAGGGAAAGAAAGTTACATCATGCCATCCTTATCAGTTACCCCTCGAGAAAAATAGAGCACTAGTTATAGAAGATCTAAGTTCAAATATTTAACCTGTTACATAGCTTTTTTTCATTTTTAGGCAAGTCACTTCTGCCTTTTGAGCTTCAGTCTCTGTCATGTATAAATGACAAGGTTGAACTCGATAATTTATAAGGTTCCTTTAAACTCTAAAGATCCCATGAAATAGGGAAAAGAAACTAGATGAGCAATTTCACTATCACCTTAATATAATTTTTACATTGCTATTTCTCCTGGCCTCTTTCAATGATGAAGTCATGAAAGTTCTCAGTAGTTCTTTTTCTAGTGCCAGTTGACTAATTTAGTTAGATCAGGATAAATTGCATTAGTATAGTTCCCCATTTGTGAAGGTCAAACAATAAATGGCTCATACAGAACATGTTCAAAGAGCAGTTAGCAAATTACAACTACCAAATTAGTGAGGGTCCAAGACAAGAGTAGTTAATTGGGGACCAAAAGAATTGACTGAATATGCATCAATGATAAGATTCAAGAAGTCAACAAGAAATAAGTCTGAAAGGCAAGTATAAAATTGAACAAAACTAAGTATTCATACAGGTTGGATCTTGAGCAAAGAGTACTTATAATGCATTACAACTTAAATATTTATTAAGCACTTGTTATATGAGATGAATTAGGGACAAAATGAGCTTACATCTATTAGAGGGAAATGATGCATTGGAGAAAGGGCACCTGGAATGGAGAAGGGGATCAGAGAGACTCCCACAGAAGAGAACATATGAAATTTAAGTTTTAAAGGAAAGTAAGTATTTTGAGATATGATCAAATCGAGTGCACACCCCAGGTATGGGAAATGGCTGTCATGTTTGGAGTTAAGTTCAGGGAACAGCTGGTAGTCTATATTGACTGTAATAGAGTTCATGAAGGAGAATGATAGAAGTAAATATGGAACCAAATCTTAACTAGGCAAATTAAATTAAGTTTCTCTCAAAGCTAGTTTCATCTCTTTCAGGGAATAAGCAGTGTGTCATACTTAAAATGGTAAAATTAAAGACATCCTTTTAATCCCAGATATAGGATTGCAACCCCACCCTGATTAAAAAAAATTTTTTTAAATAAGCTTCAGCTATGGACAGCTCCCAAACACTTGTTAATGTCTAAGAACTCTATAGTAGTAAGATTGACAAAATTTAAGGTATATCTTAATTTGTCGAGTGTGTGTGCGTGGTTAAAGGTATCTATTTTGCGGGCATTTGGGGTTGTTGGTTTTTTTTTTTAGAATTTACTTTTCTAACTTTTTAACTCCTGATATAGAAACCTAGCATTTATCTACCAGTCAACATCAAGAGGTATCTAGCTACAACATTTCCCTTTGATTATCCCTCCACATTCACAAAATATAGAAGCTTGGTCTTACTCCTAAGTTATTAATAATAGCTAATATTTATGTAGTGCTTTAGGGTTTACATATGAATAAAATCTCATGTGATCTTCAAAACAACTCTGTGAAGTAGGTAAATTAATAACCATTGCACAAATTAGGAAACCAAGACAGAAGGAATAAAAATGATATGCTCATGATTATATAGCTAATGAGTTCCAGAGGATAGATTTGAAGTCAGACCTTCCTAACAATTAATCCAATGTTCTATGCGATGTGCCATGTAGAAGTTCTATCTAGGAAAGTAGTTTTCTCCAACTTTTTTTTATAACAGTGATTCTCCTTTAAAAAAAAAAAAGTTATAGATAAAGACAGACAGACAGATAGATAGAATTATATCAAAATATTTTCCTTTACCAATTGAAACTGGGGGTGGTACCATAATACTTATTAAATAACATTTAGTTTTCAGTTTTTATCATGCCTTGAGGTGGACAATAACTTCTGACCTTCCTTATAGAATATCATTTCCTTTTAATTATTCTAGAATTACTGAATTCAGCATAACAGATATATCTGTTATATACATTGAAACTTTTGATAACTATTAGAAAAACATTAACTGATAGGAAATGCTAGAATAAATGATTCATTATATTTAGATTGAAACTATTTTTAATGACCAAATTGATGAGGTACTGAGTAAATAGGTAGGATTGTTAGAAAAGTTCTAATAAAATTACTCCCTGAGGGAAACAGGGAAGGGTATTGATGGTGATCAGTTTACAATCCTGCCCTCTGTGAAGGTTGTGGGTAGAACAACCTTGCTTTATCCAGTCAGAAATCCAAGTTATATCAAACCCTTGAGGTTAAATATTCCCTATAAATCTGTCCATGACCCATGCTATATCTGCTGAATCCCTCTTGGATAAGCCTCCATGGCAGCATTCTGCTTCATAATGTCTTTCTACTCACCCCATTCCCATGCTTCATGGTGCCTTTCCCCTCATCTCCCCACCATGCTCATGGTGTCTTTTTTCTTCTTATATCTAACTAATTCTTTCAGAATGTTAAACTCCTCTATGGCTTTAGCCTGCCAGTCAATGGCATACTCTTACTTCATGGTGTATTTCCTTTCTCATAATTAATCATGAGTTTTCTTTGGGAACTTTTCCATTCTTAATTGTTAAAAACCACTTTCCTTTCTAATTATGTAATTTCCTGACTCTATTTCATATTTACCATTCTTGCTATCTATTATATCTCTTCATTTTGTCCATAACCTCTTCTCCTAAATAAACCTCATTTTGCCAAAGAGAATGGCCATTGTGAATTCTTCACATGACCAAACCTCAACATTTGGCACCTAGATCAATTTCATTTGGTGCTGAACCCTGAACACATTGTTTGGAATTGGGAATTTCGATTTTGAACACATCATTATCATTTGAAAAAAATCTGTGTACCTTGCTGGCAATTAGACAATATCTTCATGATGTGAAAAGGAAAATCAAAAATTATTCCAGTAATTTAAGTCTTCAAAGATATTTTCCTCAATAGAAACCATAAAACAGATTATCAAAGAATAGAAAACTAATCAGACCAGAAATGTAGCAAATATAAAAGTTGGTTTGATTTTCATAAAACACTAAAAGATCTGGAACAGAGATTTTCAGTTTCAGAAGGACAAGGAACATTGATTGGTAAAATTTACCATAACTTTTAGTACCTCTAACTGAAATTTACTGTTTTCTTCAATTACAAACATAGGCTGCAGATTTTATTCTACAAAATGGTCCATAGGCTTCACCAGAATTTCAGAATGGTCTGTGACCCTAAAAGAGACTAAGAACTTCTAGATTAGGAAAGGACTTCCAGCATATTGGGTGAGATGAAAGATTCATGAGAGATAACAGCTGAGACTCACATAGGTATTCAAGGCATTGGTAGGTTACTATTTGCACCAACAAGAGACATATCTATAAAGAACTCTTCAAGGTTAGAGATAGCAATGAACTGACTCTATGACTTCATTGGTATAGAGAATTCTATGTGAAGAAGCACTTACTAATACTCATAGTCTTAGAAGATTGCCAAGGATGTTGAGAGAATAAACCATAATGAATCAAAGGAAGGACTTAAATTCAGCTCTTCTTGACTACACAGTTGGCTATCTATTACACTATCAAACACAAAGCTAGTAGGTCTAATACTGCTCACAAAATTCCCAAAAGCAGACCAAACCAGATTAAAATTTAATTAGGAAATGTTTAACAAAATAATTAAAAAATGCAATAAGATATAGAAAATATTCATATGTGGTTGGTTTTCTAAGCCAATAAGCAGCCATAAAAGATCCTTATATGTAGCTTAGTGGCCCATTTCTATTTGGGTTTGATACCACTGTCCTATTCCAGGGGTCCTAAACATATTTGGTTCTATAAACCCTTTTAAACAACACCAACAAAAATATATTGTAAGCCCCCAGGGTAACTTCATATATTACTTTAAATATTATGTAAATATAAAATATTATGTAATTTTCTTAAGGTATCATTTAAATATTTTTAGTACAAACCCTTTGTACCATAATCCCACTACATCTGAAGTCCTGTTTTAGACTGAGCTGCCTCTCAAAGTGCACATCACAAAAGATTTTTTTTTTTACTTGTTGGATAAGAAATTATATTTTTCTCCATCACTTGAGGACAAAGATGCTTTTATCTAAATTTCAGTCTCCTAGTCAATTGGAAAAACATTAAGTGCTCATGGGTAGGCCGAGTGAATATAATAAAAATGACAATACTACCCAAACTAATTTACTTATTTAGCGCCATACCAATCAAACTCCCAAGAAATTATTTTATAGATCTAGAAAAAATAGTAGCAAAGTTCATTTGGAAGAACAAAAGGTCAAGAATTTCAAGGGAATTAATGAAAAAAAAAAGACAGATGAAGGTGGCCTTGCTGTACCAGATCTAAAACTATATTATAAAGCAGTGGTCATCAAAACCATTTGGTACTGGCTGAGAAATAGAGCAATAGATCAGTGGCATAGGATAGGATATCAGGACAAGCTAGGTAATAATGTTAGCAATTTAGTGTTTGATAAACCCAAAGACCCCAGCTTTTGGGATAAGTACTCACTATTCGGCAAAAACTTCTGGGAAAATTGGAAACTAGTGTGGAAGAAATTAAGGCTGGACCCACACCTAACACCGCACACCAAGATAAGATCTAAATGACTTCATGATCTAGATATAAAGAGTGATATTATAACCAAATTTGAGGAACATAGGATATTTTACCTCTCAGACCTGTGGAGATGGAATAAATTTATGTCCAAAGAAGATCTAAATTTCAGTCTCCCTCAGTTCCCATAAAGAGTGCTATGTACAGAGATGTCTGATTAATATTTTAAAATTGAATTAATATCTTTCAACAGTTTCCAGATAGTTTCAATAAAGGTTTCCCCTTTTGAATTTCAGCACCACAGAAATAATCCTTTCATTACAAGAAATTTTTTGCTTTCCTGAACTCCAAACACCATGGGTCAGATCATTAAGTTTGTTAGCACAGTTAGATTACCTGGCCCTTCACTTATAGAAGTTTAATTTCTGATATTGTGCCTTTTAGTTCTTCAGTAAATCCAGATACATAATTCCTGGTGCCCTAGTTATGCCTATAAGGGCATAATTCACAGAAGTTCTCATAAGTACAAAATTCTCCCTATATTGCACTGGATTAATGTAATCTCATAAAGCTTTAGGTTTAGAAGGTATCTATCTCCAACATATTTTTAATTAATTTATTAACTTATGTATTTATTTTTAACAATATTTTCTTTTAAAGTGAGTTTACAATTCTCTTCTTCCCCACTGTCCTTCCCCTGTTCATTGAGAAGTAAAGCAATGTAACATCACTTATGTATGTGAAATCATACAAAACATATTTCCATATTAGTCATGTTAAAATAAGAAAAGCAAGAAAAATAAATCAATCTTCACATCATGCTCCATCAGTGCTCTCTCTGGAAATAGAGCATATTTTTCATCATGAATCATTTGGGATTTTGTAGGTTCAGGGCAGCTAAGTCTTTCACAGTTGGTTGTTACAATATTGCTATTACTGTATATAATATTCTCCTAGTTCCGCCTGCTTCACTATATAAATTCATATAACTCTCCCCAGGATTTCTGAAACCATTCTGGTCATCATTTCTTATAGCACAGTAGTATTTTGTAACTCATATACCATAACTTCTTCTTCAGCCATTCCTAAAGTGGGCATCCTCTAAATTCCCAATTCTTTGGAAATCATAAAAGGCACATCATCTTTGTCACCACAAAAGAAAAAAGCTGCTATGAATATTTTTAGTCCTTTTTTAAGGTCCTTTTCCTTTTTGTTTTTTATCTCTTTGGGATAAAGATCTAATAGTGGTATTGCTAAGTCAAAAGATATGAACAGAATTATAGCCTCTTGGGTAGAGTTTCTATTGTGCTCCAGAATGGTCCAGAATTTGAAACTGTTTATTCATTATTGTTTCCTTCCCCCTATTCACACATGAGTGCACTTGCACGCACACATGTGCACACGCACGCACACACACACACACACACACACCATTCTAGCCAAACTGGTTTACTATTCACAACAAACAGTATCTCATTCCTAGTCCTTGTGCCTTTATATAAGCCGTGTCCCAGCCCTGGAGGTCTCTCCCTCCTAATTTCTACCTCTTGGAATGTCTAGCTGTCTTCAAGGCTTAGCTCAATCATCTCTTCCTAAAAGATTTCTTTATTCATCCATATCTCCAACCCCAATGAAGCTTTTAATGCTTAATTTAGGGTGTGATCCAATCCACAGGAGAAAGCAAATTATTTAGTTTTTAAATGATAACTTAAACCTTGCAACTCAGCAAATGATATACATGAGTGCATTGTTTTGCTGATTGTTGATACTTTGTAAAATGATGGTTAAAATAATAATCATGCAAATTAAACTTAAAAGTGTGTCACGCATTTTGGGAAAACCAGCATTAAACATTTACCAGTATACCTTTTCTTCCCCCTTATTTAGAGTCAAAACTACTTTGTATCTCTGTATCTGTCAGTGTTTCATTTTCCTCCAATGAGAACAAAAGTACCTCAAGGAAGAAGACTTTTTGTAGCATCAGTACCAAGTAGAATACTTATTACATTAATAGCTGCATCATAAAATTTTATCAAAATGAAGCAATCATAGAGGTCACATGTCTAATTTCTTTCTCAGTGCAGGCATTTGATTGGTGGTTATTAGTCCCTATTTGCAACTTAGTAACTAAAAAGAGGTAAGTATTTCCTTTTGGAAATGATACCAAGTGAGTAAATGCTTTTTTCACCTCTTTCATTGCATGATGATCCATGATTCCAGTTGTAATAACTAAAGAAGTTTTTGCCATGACAAGACTAATTTTTCCAATCAGCAACCACTCTGATTTTTTTTAAAGGAAGGAAATTGTTTTAGAGATCTCACCACACTTATTTGGCATTCTATCCTTCCAAGGTCTTTTATCAAAACCTTCACAATAGCCTCTTGGAGAGATGTTAAAGTTTCAACTGGGCTTTTCTAGTATTAGAAAGAGAGAATCATCCAACTATAGTAAAGCTTGAAACTGCCTTGGCTTCCAAGAGAGGCAGTGATGGGAAGTAGAATTGCTGCCAAACTCTAAAACCAGACCAGGACTTGGACAATGTGAAAAATTTGCTCAGGTCAACTTTGCATATTGAGAATGAGAGAGGAAAAAAAAAAGGAAATTTCATTTAAAGAAAGTTCCTCACTCCTACACTAGAGGGAAAATCTAAATAGGAAAGGAAGAACACTTTACTGAATGAAGGGTGCATTTGAAGTTTGGGTTTATTTTAAAACAGGCCTTTGTCCTGTTTAAATTGGAGACACTACATTCTATGAAGTTGCATGTAAGAAGACTTTATTTTTGCTTCTTTCTTACATCTTGGGTCATATTTATGTTCCCTTTAGAGCCTTGGGAGAATAAAAAGTTTTATGTAGTTCTAGTGGGAATTATCTTCTTGATCCAACCTGGATTAGGATCGGGATTGGAAAGAAAAAGCAAGAAAGTACCTTGCAGATTGGGAGACATCCTTGCTTCATAATTTATCTTATTCTTTATATCAACTTAAATTGTGGCTCACAATCCCATGTGGAGTCATACAACTATATGTGGAGGTTGTGAAATTATGATTTATTATTAATAAATGCTTAATTTGTATACCTATTTATATACCTATATACCTAGGGTTGTATAAAACATTTTTGAGTGAAAAGGTGCAACAAGTGGAAAAAGTTTTAGAAGCCCTGTTTTATATTAATCATTCAGGTAGTAGGCTATCTACTATACTACTGACTATTACTATTTTCTCTAACTCTCCTGGGTTCTTCATGGAATTATCATGGAGTAAAGATCAAGGGGTTCCTCTCAGTCAACCATAAAATTTTTCTCAGTTCCTTGAAGGACATTGCCCAATTTGGCATTTTCATTGCAGGGGAGGAGACATAAGAAACAAAACATTGTACTACCGGATGATAACAGAACTAGATTTTAAAAAGATAATGTTCTCAAATTTCAAGTGTTCTTATAGTTAAATTGTTGTTCTTAGTATTCACTAAAATACTCAACTTTTTTTAGTTTCCTATTGCTAATTTCTTATTAAGTTTTATTTTGACATGAAATTTAGCAATGGTATTCATTGAAGAGAGACATAAATAACAGAAGATTCAACTGCAGCAGGCAAGTAAAGTGAAAGAACAATTCCATTCAACTTTGATCAATTCAGCAATTGTTCAATGCTTATGATGAGCAAAATGCTAGGCTTGGTATTGATAAAAAACTAAAAAATTATATAAACTCTTAAATTAAATTAAAGGTAGTTCCTATTTTAAAGAAGTTTAAAACTTGCTAACAAGATACAATATGTATAGAGATAAATCTGACACAATGAAGAGTACAATAGGGATGAAGGAGATAGCCAAAAAAGTGTTCTAGAAAAATCTGAGAAGAGAAATTACTTTTAGCTTCAATCCATAAATTAAAAATTTTTTATTAAATGCCAGGTACTGGGTAAAGAAAATCCAAAGAGAAAAAGTAAACTCTTTTTTCAAGGATCTTACATTCTATGACAAAAATAACATGTGTACATATGAGATTTTTAAAAGTTATACAAGATAAATAAAAAGTGATTGGGAGAGGGGAAAGCAGAGGAAGAGAAAGAGAGAGGCATCAGCATCTGGGAGAATTAGGAATGGCTTCATGTAGAGGCTGAGATTTGGATTATCCTTTAAAAAAATTTGGGATTCTAAGTGGTGGAAAGGAGAAAGGAGAAAACCTAAGGACACCCTTTTTAAAGGCATAGAGGTAGGACATGGACTATTATAAGAGAAGTATAATAAAATCCTTTGACTAGAATTTTGAGCATTTGAAGGGAAGAGTAATGGGGAAAGATTGGCAAAAGAAGAATAGGGCCAGACTATATTTTTGATCCTAAAAACAAAGAGGAGTCACTGGAGATCTTTGAGCTATCACATTCAGATA
>JAJPUD010016440.1:0-34096 GCA_023553655.1 Myrmecobius fasciatus
GTCACAAAGAGTTGGACATGATTAATTCATTAAACAACAATTTGTGCAGATGCCTCTTGCTTCCATCTCACCCTTATATATGTTGTTCCCAATAACTACCATCCCCTTTTTTGTCCTCTGCTCCACATAACAACTCAGTCATTATACTTAGGTGTAATAAAAATTTGGAACAAGAAGTATTTTCTTTTGTAAAGAAAATAGATGGAAACTATATTCTATAGGTGGGAACAGGATCAGTTAGTTGATGATAGCAGTATATAAATCAATCCCATTTCATTCAGCAAACATCCACAGGATATGTGCTATATTGTCCATATGCAAAAAATGAATAGGGAGGAGGCATTGATTCTGACTTCAAAGAATTTAAAATCTAATATATATACAAGTATTTATTAGGTTTTAAATTCTTTGAAGTCAGAATCAATGCCTCCTCCCTATTCACTTTTTGTTAAAATTCTTCAAATGAAATGAATCAAGGAAAAATGGACATTTCTCAAAAACAAGAATGTTTAAGATACAAAAAAAAATCAATTTGATGAGGAGGAAAAATCAAAATCAGAAAAGGCTATGGATGAGTCTATAAGAGCAAAACTTATTCACCAATTTAATTTTGGGTTGTTTTTTTTGGGAAAAAGATGTGTACAATTGTTATTGGATATAATATAATACACTAGAAAGTCTTCCAAGTATTCTCCAAGTACCTAAGTATCCCTCCAAGAATAATCATCAGCAATAAAAGGTTGAAATGAATTAAGACTAGCAAGGTTGAATAAGAATCAAAAATGTGGATTTCAGGAGTTTTTTGATGTTGTATTTTTAATTCTGTTGCAGAAAAGAAGATGATCAAAGAAATGATAGGCTATTGGCTGAATGGAGCAATAATAATAAATGATAAAGAGGATTAACTGTTTAATCTTTGCATTTGTTTTCTTAGCCAAGAAAAATGATCTTTGGGTTAGCAGGCAGAACAAAAATGACTAATAAGAAGCTAAAATCCAAGATTAGTAGGGAGATAGTAAGGGAACGCTTAGTTGACTTTAAGTCTCCAGGTTAAGATCAACTTGTATCTAGAGTGCCAAAAACTCCAGTTAAGGTGATTGATGAACTATGTCTTTGAAAGACTGCGGAGAAAAGAAGAAATGGTTTAGGATTAGAAATTGGCAAAAATTGTTCTGATTTTTTAAAAAGGAAGAGTCTGGAAATTAGAGGACATTGACCTTTATTTCACCTAATAAAAATTCTATACTTTATTATTAAAGAGATGTTTAATGAATACCTCTAAAAGAAAGAAGTGCTATAGAGAGTAACTAACTCTCTTTCTCCCTCCCTGTCTCTCTTCCCCTCTTCCCCTCCTTTTTATCTGTCTCATTCTCTCCTTTTTTCCCTCTTTCTTTCCTCTCTCCCCCTCCCCCAGTCACTAGATTGTTAGATCAGGAAAATTATATAGATCTGGCTTACCAGGATTTTAGCAAAGCACCAAAGTCTCTTTTGCTCTTCTTGGGGCCAAACTGAGAAAAGATAAGTTAAATGTTGTCAATTTGGTAGACCTAGAAATGCTTGAATAATTATATCTGAAATGTTTTCATGGAAAAGGGTCTCTAATGGAGTGTTTTAGGGATCCTCTTCTGTTCAACAGTTTTATTAGTGATGTATTTAAAGGCATAGACATATGATTACCATATTTGCAGATGACAGAAAGCAAAGGTTGTTTGCTAATCCTTAGGATGATAGAGTCAGAAACTGAAAAGATCTCAATAGGCTATATCTAATACGATGGAATTTAGTAGGGATAAATATAAAGTTTTAAACTGAGATTTAAAAAATCTGCTCCTCAAGCACAAAATAATAGTCTGTGAGTTTTAATAGACTTCACCTCAATGTGAGTTCAAGAGTATCATAAGAGAGCAAAGAAAATTAATTTTTCTTAGGTTATGTTAAGAAAGGCATGGAAATCAGGGAGTTGTTAGTCTTGCTATATTCTCACATCTGTATGTTGTGAGCAGTTCTGAACACCACATTTTAGGATGGGAAGAATACATAGAGACTGGTGACCATGATGAAAAAAAAATCTTGAAATCATTCTATTTAAGAATTGACTGAAGGAACTGGGAAGGTTTAGGATGAAGAAGAGGAGATAGAGGAAAGAGGGGAACAATAACTCTTTTCATATGTATGAAAGATTGTCATGTAGAAGAGATGTGGAGCTTCTTTTACAGTATCTCATAAAGCAAAATTAGAAGAAATGGGTGAAAATTGTGAAAAGATAAGTTTTTGTTTGCTCTAAGGAAAAGCTTTCTAATAAATTAGAACTGTCTAAAAGTAACATTTACATACACACATATATGCACATACATACATTCCTATATTTATGTTACATACATGCCTTTTATATACTATGTATATGTATATAAACACATATGCATATGTGTGTGTATAAAGCTTTGAATGACAGTAGGTCCTTCTCACAAGGGGTTTTCAAGAAAGTTTGAATGACTGTCTCTTTTTCACTTATCCCTTTTCTAAGATGCCCTTCTAAAATGGTGGTTCTACCCTCCCCCTCCCCCAAAATCCATTCCTATACCAAGGAGGCCTGTTGAATAGATTTCAACAAGCTCATGTACTTGGATGGGAAAAAATTAAATCTTTAATATTTTCACTGTAATTCTATGTGTTTTAATTTATGCATTTAAAACATTGTGAAAAGGGGCCCTTAGTCTTCAACAGATTTCTAAAGGGAAATATGACCAGAAAAAGTTCAGAATGTCTGTCTCTCAGTATGGGACTCTTTGCAAAAAAAAAAAAAACTTAGGTGCTACTTCTATGTTCAAACCTACCCAAAACATAAATGGATTTTCTCTATCCCATACTCTGGGACAGACCATAGAATAACTAAAACACTATAAAATGGACTAATACTATGATCAATATTGAATTGAACAGGATAAAAGTTGGAATGTTGTATAGAATTGTATAGGAAGCTAATTTACCTATCCATCCATCTAGGCACACACACACACACACACACACACACACACACACACACACACACACACACATATATATATATACATATACATATATATATACATATGTATATATTTAAGATATATTATCCATGCTAAGGATGGGAGAGTTTGGATATTTTTGGAAAAAACTTCAAATACGTTGTGGAACTTGTGGATGTGTTTTCAGATTGAAGATGACCACTCTTTCACCTGACATTTGATTTAAATAAAATCAAAGGCAGGACTAGTTTTTTGGCAGGAACTGCTAGCTGGAGGCAAGAGCTGTCCCAAGGTAGACATGAGAATAACCTAACACCAAACTTGGTCAAATTCTCAGCTTGTCTATCATCATTATAGTACTACCCAGTAACCCAGCTGTAGTCTGGTATTGGTCAGTTTTTCCATTGTTTTTTTTTGGCATTTTTTTCTATGTGATCATGAACATTCATTTTGGCACATCAGAGGGCAAGAAAGAAAAATTTGTCATATCTTTGGTTTAGTCAAAATCTCTTGGCCAAGTTTTTGATTGGAAGGTAAGACCAGATCATGAAACCAAACTTCTTGTCTCTCACTTTATTGAGTCCTCCTTTGTAATGATTTAGGTAATATAAACAAATAGGGCCTGTAAAAAGTTGATTCTGGAATATCTTTATATTTGGAAGGAATGGTATTTTATGGAGCCAGGCCCTGATTCTGTCATATGCTCTATCCACTGTATTACCTAGTTGCCTCCCATGAGTAGGAAAAGGAGAGAGCAGGACCCAGATCTAGAACTCTTGACTCCAACTCCACTGATTTGCAAAATATATCATTCTGTTAATATTATGGGATTGCTATCATTAATTTCTGACTTTCTTTATAAAAGTGATTTGTATTACAAGCTCATGAATAATAACAATGCATAAGCTGGTAAATGTTTAGCAACTGGGTCTCCAGGAAAAAAGCACAGTAAGATACTTTTAAGTTTAATCTGCATTAAGATTTTCATTGTCATTTCTTTAAACCTAGACAATCAACTAAACAATAAATTAAGCCTTGATTTTTAGCATTTGCTGAAAATTTAACAATTGGCTTTCATGAGCTGGTCTTAGATGGCTTTAGCATACCCCTATTTATATCTCATATGGTTCATACAATAACCTAGGGAGAGTAGGTACTATTTTTCTCCGATTATAAATGAGGAGACTAAGATGCAGGAAAGTTTTCATGACACAGAATCTTACAAGAAATCTTAGAGACCATCTGGTCCAGAGTTCTTAACTCTGTGTGTCATGAATTCCTTTGGCAGACTAGTGAAGCCTATGGATCTCTTCTCAGAATCAGGTTTTTCAATGTATTTTTTAAAAGACTAAAAAAGAAACCAATTACATTGAAAAATAGTTATCCAAAATAATTTTTTTAAGTTTAAAGATCTCAGGCTAAGAATCTCTAATCTAGTCCAAAGCTTCTTGAACTATAGGTTGTAACCCCTGCATAACTGAATGTGAGGTTGTGAAAAAATTTGGCAACAGTAAAAAATTTCTGAATGCAACAACTAAAATTTAATTCAAAATCAAACATGTGATGAATTCAAGGTGTTTCTGGCAGCTTTTGCCCATGTTGCATTGAACAACTTCATCAAAATCGGTTCTGAACATACAACATGCGCACTTTGTAATGCACTTGCACAAACACTCCTTGGCTCACATTCGAGATAGGGTCATGGAAAAATTTCTCAGGCAAAAAGAGGCCATGTGTGCAAAAATTTAAGAATCCCTGATCTAGTTTAATTCCCTTACTTTATAGATGAGGAAACTTTTTTTTTCCAGAGGAGTGAGAGGTTATTGGTCTCACACAGGTATTAAACAAGAGAACAGAGATTTGAGTACACCAGTCCATACTCATTGATGTTTTTATCTCCTTTAAGATAATGAGAAACCTATGAAGGTGCTAGATGATGAAGATTTAGTAGATCAGCATCTCATCGCTGAACTGAGGAAAGAATATGGAATGACCTACAATGATTTCTTCATGGTGCTGACTGATGTCGACATGAGAGTCAAGGTGGGGATTTTGGGATCTAGGGTGCCATTCTCTAGTATGAAGATTCTGATTTTTTTTTAATAAATGTTTTCCTTTGACTGAAATGTATATATTTTATTCTCCACCATATATTCTATGTATTTGTTGTATCTGTTTTAATCTTAACCTTTGCCTTTAAAAAGTCAAAAAAATCTGATTATTCTCATTTGTATCAAAGATATGTGTGACTAGATTTCCTTTTAGAAAACTAGTAATTGAAAATGCAAATTTGCTTATGAAAAATTGTAGAGGAGGATGATGAGGAGGGCAAATAATTATAAGTAGCATCACATAACAAAATTTTGAAGGGAAATTGTTGAGTTGACTTCAGTTTTTAAGGTGCAACAGAGAAATGTATTGTCAACAGCATGGAAACCAGGAGTCACTAATGGGGTTAGTTCTTTGGCCCTGAATAGAAGGCACTCACTACAGCTGGTGCCTTATTGGTATTCAGAGGCAGTAAAGGCTAAAATAGTGAAGGAGGTAGCAGGAAAGTTAAAAGCTTCCAGAAGATAATCAGGCTGTCTAACTTTGGACCAATTGTAGGCAGCTTGGGTTATTCACAGAACAAGAATCAAATTCAGGTAAACTCATGAGATGCCAGAAAGTTGCAGACTTTTTTTTAGTTTTATTTTGCTTACTGAAGAAAAATTTCCCTGAAATTGGCAAGAATTAGATTCTTCCCCATTTCCATTGCCTGCCTCTCTCCAGTTTAAAAAAGTTCTGCCTTAGCCAAATGCCAAAGCATTACTAGGGACAAGATGACATAGGCTGCTATCATAATGATAATTGCTTCTTCTCAGCTAGCTTTTAGGGTTCTGACTTCGGAGGATGATTTTGGGACCTAGTCCATTCTTTTTTATCCATACATGGCTCCACACATTCAGTAAACATCTATTTTTATATAAAGATCTCTAGTCTAAGATCCTTCCTAGCTCCAATATCTTATGATTCCATAAATTAAGTATCAGTATATATGCATTGCACCATACCACCTTGGGACCATTCTCTAGATCAGTATTTCCCAGTCTCAAACTTCTAGATATTCCAACAAGGTAAAATACCTACATTTACTCTTGTTGATTGTTCCATGGCTCTAAGTGGTATAGGAAATGAGGCCTAGATTCCAAGGAGGTGTAAGTATACAGAAGGAAGTGAATGAAGGCCCATCTGAATTCCCCACATATGATTGTGTTTTATTTCATTTTACTAAATACGTACATAGACAATTCTCATAAATATTGTAGGGTTCAAAGAACTGTCAGATAGATTGATAGCTGTTCACATTTTCTCAGTTGCCTTTTGATGATAAAAGTACTATAATGATATTTTCAATAAAAAAAATTCATTTGACATACTCTGAACATTTTTAACATTATTTTGTTTCTGATAGCTTCTTCTATAGGCACTTAGTCAGGATCACTCTCTTTCCTGGACTGAATTTTTTAAAGTGCTGCTACTACTAATTAAGTATAGTATATTAGGTATTAATATAGAATCCAAATGGACTGATTTTATTATTATTGCCAAATTAAATCACTATCAAAACACCAGTAGATAAGTTCCATATCATGTCTTTTTGTTAACCTTTTGGTTTACTGGATCTCACACCAAGCTCTTGGTAGTCCCCTTTTCTCTTAAGACAATTTTTCATGATTTAAATTTCAATTTCATTATTTCAAAATCTTCTCTCCTGATCATCCATGGTGTTTTGTAAATGAGTTTTCACTGTAATTGTTGTGGATGAGTTGTGTCCAACTCTTCATGTCTCTTCATGTCTCTCTGGTTTTTTTGTTTTTGTTTTGTTTTGTTTTGGCAAAAATTTGCCATTTCCTTCTCCAGTTCATTTTATAGAGAAGGAAACTGGGGTAAACAAGGTGAAGTAATTAGTCTAGTGTCACACAGAATCTGAGGCCAATTTTAAACCCAGAGAGATAAGTCTTCCTGACTTCAAGCCTGGCACTCTATCCACTGTGCCACCTAGCTGCCCATTTCAATCTAGAACAATGTCATAGTGGATTACTATTTCTTCCCACCCTGTTTTTTAACAGAGAGATTAACTGTTTGCTGGATAACATGATTTCTGGGCTATTTTGGTATGATTAATGTTCTGTAGGACATAGCAATTGTGTCATCATTTTTATTCATTTCCTCTTTTTCAGTCATTAATTTATTCATAAAAAGTCAATAAGAAACTCCTGAATCACAATACAATACCTGGCATTTATTCTCACCTCTTCCATGACCCACTAGTGACCTGACTATACATAGACAGATGACTCCAGTATGTCAGCCTGTCTGTAGCTGGTTCATTCTTGATTGTTAAATACATGTGATTTCGTGTTTGCTTATATTATTTGTTATTTGCCATGTCCAGTGCTTTCTGACTTTCTTCTTGAAGAATTTATTCTGAGCAAAGACTTCTACCTAATCTGTAAGGCTTTGGCCTATTTCTTTCATTGATCCTGAGTCATATTTTCCAGCAGATTTACCTTTTCCTGAGTTACAAGAACAGTTTCTCTGTACTTCTTCTTTCAGCCCCTATTTTCTTTCCCTTCCCTACAACCCTTCTGATAGGCAGAGAAGTCTCTTTACATAGGTTTATTACTGAAGGTAGAATCAATTGAGTAATTTCATTTATTTTTCTTTGTTAAAGATGGTGTTCCTCACTTCTTTTTCTGTTGTAAAGTACATGAGAACCAGCTCAGCATCAAAGGCAAGGGAAGTGAAACTGGGATATATTCATAGTGAAGAATTTTGGGGGTAGATGGGTGACTTCACAGTCAAAGTTCTGTAAACTTGAAATACCCTTGAAAGCATAAGTCATGATATTTCATTCAGGACTTCAGAAAGGGAGAAAGCACTACTGTGTGAGGAAATATGTTAAATGGATGAGCCCCAATATTTCAGTTTCCATGACTATAATCAAAAGTTATGCTGCCCTAGGCAGATTGGGGAGTGTAACTCCAATCTCCAACTGGAGAAAAGCTGTCTTAATGAATAACTAGAGGTTTGAATCTCTAATTGTCTTTTCATTTTTCTTCTTCAAACAGCAATACTATGAGGTTCCCATAGCAATGAAGTCTGTTTTTGATTTGATTGACACTTTCCAGTCTCGAATCAAAGATATGGAAAGGCAGAAGAAGGAGGGCATTGTCTGCAAGGAGGACAAGAAACAGTCATTGGAGAACTTCCTATCTAGGTACATGTCCTTTTGACCCTCAGGAGTGGCTGGGTTTTATTTGACTTTAAATCACCTTAGGTGATTAGACCAAAATATTGATATAAAAACAACAAACAAATGTTTGTAGATTTGTAAGGCCTTTATCCTTTCCAAGAAAGCAATGCAATTTTTAAGAATGACACAGAAAATTATCAATTGAGGATGTTATTTTCTTCTCTTGCTAATTGAAAAAGACTCTGATAATGAGGATTATAGTGTTAAATTCATGGCTGTGCTATTGACTTTGTGATCTTGAATCAATGATTTCTCTCTTTTATGGTTCTTACTGGCACAGAGTACAGATGACTGACTTTACTTGATCATGAGTTGACTTACAAGATCTCAGAATAGTAGCGTCAGAGGGAGAAATCTCATCTAATCCCCCTTACCCCCAAAGATAAGAAGTAACTTCTCCAGGTAGCTAGGTAGTGCAGTAGATAGAGCACTAGCCCTGAAGTCAGGAGATCTGAGTTCAAATCTGGTCTCAGACACTTAACACTTCCTAGCTGTGTGACCCTGGGCAAGTCACTTAGCCCCAACTGCCTCAGCAAAAAAAAAAAAAAAAAGTAACTTCTCTAAAATATTGCTAGCAAAGAAGAGAATTGGAACTTCAACCCAAGTCTCCTGAACCCCCAGTACAATATTCTTTCCCCTACATCATGCTACTTCTACCTGGATACCCAAATCAAAGGAAATACAAATTTGGGGAAATTTGAGATGTCAAATAATTATACAGTGTCCAAAATATCTAAGTATAATTTTAAGCTTTCAAGAAATATCTACTTCAATACAAATGTACAAATCTATCCAAATGATTTCTATAAATTGAGAAAATATTTTTTAAAAAAAGAATAACTCTAAAGATACAGATAAATGTGCATTCCTATGAAGAACATGGCATCAGACTAAAAATTGATGTGACTTCCCTTAACCTAAGATCTCACTGGAGTCCAGAGAAAGAGAAAAATTTTACTTTTTCTATTTTATGTCTTGAAAAATAAGGCAAGATTGAAAGGGGAAAAAAAGGAAAATGGATCTCCATCTCTCAGGAGATAGAAGAGGAAAGAGTTACGATTGTATTGATCTTTGCTTTACAGAAGTTTTATATTCAACTTCACTATATTCTTCTCACTATTTTCAATCTAATTAGTTTCTCTCTTGGTATAGCATCTCCATAGTATGTTCCTTACTTTGCCTTAAGACTATCGACAAAATTGTACTTTCTGCCTTGCAAGTTTTATGGAAAATTGAAAAATTTGGAGATGCTGCTCCTTTTGAAAAGACAAGGCAATTTTGAATCCAGAAAGGGCTATCCTGCTTCCTCAATCCAATCACTCCCCTTATTGTCTTATTTTTTATTATTACCTTATTTTCTAAGCCCTCTTGTCTTTGGAAGTTGATATGAGAATGGTCACATTATTATTATCATTCCCCTTTCTTTCCTGCTCATTACCAATAAATAAAAGGTGGGGAGGTATCAAGTTATAAGTATCACAATGGGAGACTTTTTTTTTTTAATAACCTGGAAGGAATTCTGAGGCCATATTCTTATATTTTACAAGTGAGAAATTTGAAGCTCAGACAGAGTAAAGTATTTCTTCAAGGTCATGTCCCCAACAAGGGGCAAAATCAGGGACAAAGCCAAGATATCTTAGAGGCTCTAAATGTAATATGCTTCCCATAATCTTATACTTTTCCCCAATGCAATACTATTAAATAAGATTGTCAATTTTGCCTATTGTCTTAGGCTAACCCTTTTGCTGAGCGGGACACTGGAGCTATCATGAAAAGCTCTCTTAGGCTGAAGAAATTATCACCCTTTCTAGCAACAGAAGCTTATTTGAGCAAATGCTACCTCAATCCAATGCACTAGCCCTAACTGTTCATAGTTTCACATTCGCTTATATTCTATGTCTCTCATTCTAAACAGTTTCTTTAGACAGAGGACTCTAGTTGCAAGGAATGAATAAAAGGGAGGGGAATATGAATAAAAGCCTCTAAAGCTAAAACTTTAAAAAAAGAGGGATATGGAAAATAGCAGAATTAGCTTGTTTTTTTGTCTTCAAATAGGACTTTTTCTCCAAATTTTCTGAGGTATTGATGAGATTGTATATTCTCATTTGAGATTAGCAGACATTTTGTTTTGCCCATGATTATCTCTCCTTAAGAATAAAACTACCCGGAATGGTATCAAATATATTCTGATTTGGGAATATTGGTAAGATATGTAAATACGTGTGCAATTTGGAGTTTTTCATTTGCAGAGTAGCCACACTGACAGGGAAACCACTGTTCCATAATAAGACAGTGAGGTGAGATTCACAACCTGTGCTATATCCTGAAGCATCCACCCCTTGGGGGGAACCAGGCAGAGCTCTTGGGGTACTTCCGTGGAGAAAGAGGCACTACTTAGCAAGGAAACAACCCGCTGTTCATTATGTCTGAGACAGCAGGTCTTGAATCATATACCACAGAAGTCAGGCCTTCATTCAATGGCATAGTTAAGTAAACAGGCCAAAATATACATCACCCAAAATAACTCCATCCAGAGGAAGACTTCATAGCTCTGTGTGAGGCCTGGGAGTCTGGGTTAGGTTGGGTCTGGGGCAGATGGATCAGTGCTGGTCTGGCAAAACTCCTAGAAAAGCAGAAGGATCTACAGAACAGACCCTGAGGGCAGTCACCAAGCTATCTTTCTGGAATCCCTGAGGGTCCTGACATCTCACTCTCCTGCCCTGCCCTTCCCTCCTGCTGAACACACACTTCCCCTCCCCCATTCTAATCCTAGATTTTGTGTTTCTTTCCCTTTTAAGAAAAAGTAAGAGGAATCACTCTAATTTAATGGTCATAGCTCTCAGAGAGGCTCATAGAGGCCTTCCATTTAAAACTAATATTTCCACAGGCTATTGTGTTCTTCCCCAGTCATTCCAGCCTTTGCAACACTCCCACATCCTATACCCACCTACTCTTAATGCCAATTTTATTTTGTTCAGCATATTTGGTCTCAATACCAAAACAGTGGAACTTGATAGAGAAAGAAACAAGTATGAAAGGCATTCTTGTTTGTTAACTCTTAGATCAAACTGTCCCCAATACAGTTCTACTACATTAAATTCAAGGCAAAGTATATTTTCCCTAATAAATATATTTCAATTATCTTCAAAATGTCACTTGGTTCTACTTCTTCTTTGTATAAATTATAATCATTTAAAGCCTTAAAAAAAAAATGCCCTTTTGACTTGTAAGACTGTAATGGACAAGATACAAACTATGTTCAATGGACATGATCCCAGCTTCTAGGAGAGCATCTATTAACTTCTGATTTATGGAAATATACTAGTTTGTGTTAAGAGTGGTGGTAATAAGAATAGAAATGAACAAATAGGAGCAGCTAAATGGCATAGCGGATAGAGTACTTTTTAAAAAATAATTGGAAAATGGGATGCCACAGAGAGAAATAGTGCAGTCAACTACATAAGCAAGAGATATGCAGAATAATTAGAGATAATCAACAAAAGGAAGGTAGTAGCTTTAAGGAAGATTAGGAAAGGATATTTATTCTATTACTTGAAGGAAAGAAGAGAGCAGTTAATGTTGCTAGAAATTTGGGGGAACAGAATAGAAAATGGTTTTCTCAGTGAAGCAGGAGACTAAGTCATATATTTGTAGATGTGGAAAATAAGAATATAGTTGGAAGTGAAAGAAAAAAAAGAAAAAGTTTAGAAAACCCATTGTAGAAAATTTCAAGTAGCTGATAAAAACACATTGTCAGGTAATCATAGATTTATACCTGAAATATCATTGAATTCAACGCCCTAATTTTATTGAAGAGAAAACTGAAATCTAAAGAGGATAAAAGTTTTGCATAGGGTTACATATGCAGAGAGAATTTGGACAAAAGTTTTCTTAACCCAAAGTTTTGTACTCTTTCTTTACGACATTGCCCCAGGGATATGCTCCAGCTGAATTTATGTATGATAAAATTCTCATGAATGAAATAAACTCAGTTTTGTCAGTTTCTCTAACAACACATGATTCTTGAGTCAATATTAAAGGAACTAGATGGTGGGAGTTTCTAGGCATAAAAATATGAAATTAAAAATGGTTGTTCATTGAGATGTATGGAATTCTATAGTTGTAAGTAACTGAAGCATTAAAATATCAACGGGCCCAAGGGCGAATGAAGTTCAGGTAGAATAAAAGATCAGCTTAAGAGGATAAGGATGGGCAAAAAAGACCAGAGGATAAAAAATAGGCTTGATATGAGCCAAAGAATGGGAGAAGGATGAAAGGCATGGTTGTCAAATATTAAAGTTCTAGATCATGAAGTGGTGTCATGCTACAAGATATTTGGTTGCTAATCTGTGCTAATATGTAGTTGAAACCACATTAATAAAGTCAATAGGAAGGAGGAATAATATGCTCGTTGGCAGAGAGGCTGTTGATATGAATACTGAAATTCCTGCAGGTTAAGGTTTCTTGACCTTTAATGTACCAACTTTAGTTCTCTAATAAAACTATTGGAATTCTTTTCAGAATAATGTTTTTAAATACACAATGTAAAATGCAATTACTATTTTTCCCCTGAGGCAACTGGGGTTAAGTGACTTGTCCAGGGTCACACAGCTGGGAAGTGTTTAGTGTCTGAGACCAGATTTGAACTCAGGTTCTCCTGACTTCAGGGCTGGTGCTCTTTCCATTATACCACCTAGCTGCCCACAATTACTATTTTTTTTAAATGTCCATTGATCCCAGTTTTAGAATACTTGCATATAGATGGTGACAAAGGAAGACTGTGAAGAGAGGATAAAATCACCAAGAAAGGAGAAAGTTAAGAGAACAAACTGAATTTTAATATATAATGGAAACAAGGTTGAGGGAAAGAGTAGTTTAAGTGGATTGTGCTGATTTCAAAAAGGAAATGATACTGAGAAGTGTGAACAGAAGAAAAGCCAATAAGAAGAATATGCCCTGCTTTCTTTCTGGTTCAGTGAAATGTAGGAGTAGTAAGAGACGCCTCCACTGGAGAAAATTGCAAGGGATATGTGTCTTTGAAGGGAGAGTCATGTATCATTTAAAATAGAGAGCCTATCAAAATAGTGCTTGCAAAGTTCAAGAATGTAGGTAAGTTTGTTGAGAAGAGAGCTGGTGGTTCAAAAAAATACATTGGATTTGGACCAGGAGATGGGGGAATTGGAATAGAGAAGATTTAAGGAGCAGTAAAGCTGATTAAATAGAGATGGATTTTTGAGAAGAGGTGATATGGTCATGGAATACGTAATTTAGGTAATAAAACTGGATGAATAGGTTTGGAGAGCCAGTATAATGGTACATCAGTATGACAGAAAATACATATAACAGTATAATAAATGAGGCACACTTTGTTATCAAAATTTAAAAGAGAGAAGACTTGCAGAGTTAATCTAACCCATAGTTAGAAATAGGATTTGGAATGTCATTGTTTCAACATGAATCTCTGTAGAAACTCAGTCCCAAGTGGTGTCCTGTGCAGGTGAGAGATGCAAAGTCTTTGGATCTTGGAATGGGCAGGGCAGCCAATTCTGATCATGCAAAGCCTAATTTCCCATTGCTTACTTCCCAGATTCCGTTGGAGGAGGCGTTTACTTGTGATTTCTGCTCCTAATGATGAAGATTGGGCATATTCACAACAGCTTTCTGCTCTCAGTGGTCAGGCTTGCAATTTTGGTAAGAAATCTTGCCATTGCTACTCCTATAGATTCTTTTATTCTCTGCTTCTTTTTTTTTTTTTTAAATAATAAAGATAGAATGCGTTAACTCTTGCAAAGTACTTTTTTATGTATTGTCTCATTTGAATCTAATTAAAACCTTGTGAAGTGGGTACCACAACTATTATTATGTATATGTGTAATACTTCCTTATTACAGCTGAAGAAACTGAGGGTTAGAGAGTTTTAATTAATTATCCATAGTTATATAGCTTTTAAGTGTCAGAAGCATGATTTGAACCTATCTTCTTGATCCCAAGTCCACATCCACCAGGCCAAGTGAAGTCATAAATCCAGATCATTGAAAATTTCCCTTAATACAGATAATAAACTCCTGAGCACTGATTAGTTTTCAGTTGTGACATATGCACAAATGTTTACCCCATGGATCAAAATCATTTCCATAAGGAAAATCTGAAGGAAAAAAAAAAAAAACCTAGCCTGGCTTATATTTATTTTGTTGATTTCACAGACCTGCATTTGAAAATGTGATTCACATGATGAATATGCTTGGTATTTGGGTAGAAAGCAGCCTTGCCTATTAGAACTATATGTACTGAATGTACTGAAAGGAAACAGGAAAAGCATATATGCATTTTCCTCTAAAAAGCTATATTTGACTGCCTTTGGGCTTCTGTTCAAAAGAAGTTCATTTTCAGCCTGCCTATACCCCAGCCCTAGGCTACAGAACTAACAGTACTATTAGATAATTAATTCTAGATCACTATCCGGCTTGAGACTTTGTCAAGATCTTCATGACATGTCAATATTGTGCCATTACAACCCCCTTGTCCTTCCTATTTCTGTCTGTTGTACCCCTTCATCTTCTTTAATTTTTAAAGGATCCCAGCAATTACCAAGCAAATTACCCTTTTCCTTGAAATTCAGATGGATATTTGAAATAAATAATGTGCTTTCCCCAAGGGTTTCCCCTTTGGAACTCTTAAAATATTCTCCTAAGATCCTAGGACATACTCTGACTTGTGCTAAGGGGTTTTAGGTGGATTCTTAGGATAGGCTCTCTATCAAATAAAGCAAAGTAAGTCTCTGATCTTCCAGTCCTTCCTCTGAAAAGAAGTTAATGAGAAAAGCTACTAAGGGAAGGCATTGCAATTTCTGGCTCAGCTTCCTTCCGAGCACCAGCCAGCCCAAAGAATCTCAGACATTTTAATGAACTAACTGCTTCATGTCTTGTTTTATCATTCCAGAAAATGCAAATCACAGTTTAAGACCAAGTTCTTCTATTTCAATCTGCAAAAACAGTTGAAAATTCCTCAAACACTGATATTAATTCTAACAGCTACAGAATTAGTAGTACTTTTAGTATTTTTTCCATTTTGGCATTTTAAAAAAATTCTGAAGTCTAATATGTGAATGAATTATTCATCTCATTTTCTTGTTAAATATATGTATTAACTCTGGAAAGCTATCTTAAATGCTTAACTCAAAATTCTGGGAAGTAGTAAATGGTTGCTATTTGAAAAGGATTGCTATAAAGTAACTAAAACTCTCATTTCTCCCCAGGTCTGCGCCATATAACGATTTTGAAATTGCTAGGCCTTGGTGAAGATATTGGAGGAGTTTTGGAATTGTTCCCAATCAATGGTAATATGTTTTTAAGTAATTGACTATTAACAAAGTTAATGTGCCCATGCACATAAAGCATATTCTCGAGACCAAGAGAATGCTGGAAAATGAATATTATTAATTCAAAATGTCACTTAGAAAAGTAATTAATAATATTTCTATTTGATTTCACTAGATTTATTTTATAGCATTCTTTGTTTCTACTCTTCCTACACCCACATTTACCGATGAAAAACTCTTCTTGGCTATAAAGACATTAGTTGAAAGAATGACGTTGGTTGCCAAGAAATGAGTTGCTACTTTGAGGGGAAACAAGTTCAGGAGCATGGACAATATAGTCTTTGTTAATGACCAGCTTAAAAGAAATGAATCTGACTGGAGTTAAATTAGCATCTGATTCTACCTTTTCTAACATTCCTATGAAAGAGACATGATGTGTACCAAAGTTCATTACTAATAGTATTATAAAACAGCAGGAAAGATAAGTACTAAAAGCAGAAGCAAATTTCTCTCAGAGCTTGGGCCACGTTGATAACTACATTGAGGTATTTGGGGGACATTATACTCTTTGAAGACACATGACCCCAGCTGTAACTCATGCCTTCCTCTCCCCCTGCCTTTTTATTATATTTTAAAATGATGTATAAATAATTCTGATTCTCCCTATGGAAAAATTCCTGCATTACAGCCTTGGCTTATGCCAAAAGAAAGGAGAATTGAGTTCCCTGGTTGGTCCTGCCATATTGTTTTTTCCTGAACTATAAAACCACAATTCACTGATGACTTCTATTTCAATCACATTCTAGGAAGCTCTGTGGTTGAACGAGAAGATTTGCCTGCCCATTTGGTGAAAGATATACGGAACTACTTTCAAATCAGTCCCGAGTACTTCTCCATGCTTCTGGTTGGGAAAGACGGAAATGTCAAGTCCTGGTATCCTTCTCCAATGTGGTCCATGGTGATCATATATGATTTAATTGATTCCATGCAACTCAGGAGACAAGAAATGGCCATTCAGCAGTCACTGGGTATGAGATGCCCTGAAGATGAATATGCTGGCTATGGTTACCATAGCTATCACCAAGGCTACCAAGATGGCTACCAGGATGATTATCGTCACCATGAGGGTTACCATCATGGATACCCTTACTGAGCAGAACTATGTAACCTTTGCCTCCCTTCCATTTCCCAACCAATAATCCCTGCAGCTGTTAAAACCACATATAGCCAGCTATGTAAAGAAATTACTTCAAACAGCTTAAACCCTGCTTTTTTTCTTACAGTGTTCATCAAAGACTAAATAAATAGCAGACTTTTGCCTTCCCCAAAGTACATAAGTCTTTAAGGGTGAAAAAGTTCTGAAATAGTAACCTCAGAGTTTTAAAGTAACAAGGACTTCTTTTTGTGTTTTCTTTAGCTGAAGGGCTTCTGTTGTTTAGTAATTGTACTAAAAACTAAGATGATTTACTTTTATTTCCTTCAAAGATGGACACTTGTGGTAGAGAGAAGACTGTAAAATAAGAATTTTGATGCTTTTTATTTTTTCAAAAGTATTTATTGGAAAGTGAGAATTTTGTATAATGTCAAAGATGATAAGTAAAAGGTTATAGCCCAGATCTTTTAAGAAAGGTCAATGAATGAGATTTCAGTTTGATTCTTAGCACCTTTTTAAATGTCTGTCAAAAAGAAACTTTGCTTAAATGAACCAAGCTTTATATTCTGAGTTTCATTCATAAAACATGACAATGAAAGACGGGGTTACAATAATTTGCTGAAAAATCTTTAACCAAAGGGAATGGTGATACCATGTGATCTAGACCACAAAATGGGTCTGGCAGCCACAATGACTTCCTTGTGAGATTGGGTTTGCCTCTTTGCAGCTTATCCCCTGTTCAGCCCTCATGACCACTGCCTCCTAGGCTTCCCTGTATCAGAGGACTTTGGGGAGCACAAAACTTGGGCAGGGAAGAAAAAAGAAAATATAGAGTTCCAAAGTTTGCCTTTGAATTTAACAAAGGGTATCATGTCAGCTATCTAGCCAAAGTGGAATAGTTTTAAGCATGAGAAGGCTAGATATCTCCTATCGCAGACAATGTCCATGTTTTTTTTGCTTCATCGGACCCACTATTAATATAGTGTTACTATGTTAGAAGAATACAGACACATAGTCTCCATGGTTGCCTTTGTTTCTACTGTGTCAGATGTGACCTATTTATATCATAGTGGAATAAAACTGTGGGAGTGAAGTGAAATCATTTCTTAGAAGGTGGGTTTTCTTTTTCTTTCTTTTTTCATTTTACAATGGAATGAAATATGCATTCATCATTCATTCATTTACTCAACAGATGTCTATTGAATGTCCACTGTGTGCCTCATTAGGCTATTTGAACAGTTTTACCCAGTTTTACTGACTGCCTTGTTCTGTTCCTATAATAGGGATGTGCATTGGCCATTATTTTTGTTAACTAATACCAGAAGAGTTATTATTAGCTAATAATATTACTATTTTTAGCTAATGATAACAAATAGGTTAAAATTAAATAAAACAAATGTTTATGCATTTGCTGTTAGTTCTCTCATGACTGCTGTGTAGAGGTCTTCAAGCATATCTATCAAATCTCTGTTCTGCTACAAACAAAAGTTCAAATGGGAAACCTAGATGTAAGATAAAGAAGAGAGCTTGAAAAATTATTCATTTCAGAAAAAGGAAAATTATCATCTCTCTTTCAAAAGAAGCAACTTAGACCCTGAAAGATTTCATTCCACTCGATAAACATATCCTGAGCAACTATTCTATACAAATGCACTGTTCCGTATATAAGACAGATGTAGTAAAGGATAAAAGGATTATGGCATAAAAGATACAGAAAAATATATAGAAGAATAAGGACACAGAAAAAAATGAAATAGTCCCTATTGCAAGAAATTTGCATTTTAGGAGGAGGGATGAATATAAAATTTACATGGATAAATGTAACTCAAACAAAAATGGAACACAGAGGACAAGTGATAGATTAGATAAACTATTCTTTAAAAAAGCATTTGAAGAGGGAGAGGGGACTGACTGGGGAAAGTTTCATGAAGGAAGTGGCATCTGAGCTGACATTTGAAGGAAGATAAGGATTCTAAAAGGGAGATATAAGAAAGGAAAGCGTTCCATGATGATGGAACAACTATTGTGAATACATAGAGGTTAGAGATGGGATATAAAATCTGAGAAATGCTAGCAATATAGTTTGATTATAATGTAGAGGAAGTGAAGGGAAATGATATAAAATTAAGTAGGGAAGGAAGTCAAATTCAGACTATTAAAGGCCCAATGAGACTATGTTTACCCTATGGACAATTGGAAGGCACTGATGTTTTTGAGTAGAGGTTGACATTGTGCATTAAGAAGATTATTTTGACAGCTGTGGGAAGATTGGAGAAGGTAAAAACACAAGATAAGGAGCTGAAAACTACAGCATCTGAGTTATTTCTCAATAATAGAACCAAAATGTGGTTATCCAAGTGAATAAGAGGTTCTTACAATAATTCAGGTGAGAGGTAATGAAGTTATGAAGAATAGTGGTAGATATATAACTAGCAAGGTGATAATATGTTATAAAAATGAAATCAGTAGAACTTGCCCATTGATTGATTTTTTGTGGGATGTTGGAGAGGAGGAAGAGCCTGTTTGGGGTATAGGAATAGACAGGCAGAAGAAAGAGAGCCAAGAGACAATTTTGTCAAAGAAATCAAAGATGGAGAGTTTTGGGACATAGGGGACCTTTGTCAACAGGATTTTAAACCACTTATGGTTCAAAAAGTATAGATGGTGAAGGTTTAGCCATCTGGGGATCACAGGTAACCTTTAAAGAAGCAGTTTTAATGGAATACTGGAATTGGAAGTTGATTTCAAAAATTTGACAATTGAGCAGGTAGTAAGAAAGTACAGCTAGTGAATGATTAAAGAAATTCTTTCTAGGAGTGTGACAATAAAAAAGAGGAGAGGTATAGGATGAAAGTTTGGGGAAACTGTAATATCAAGTGAAGTGACTTAAAAAAAAGATGGACAGATGTGCAGCCAACAGGTAAGAAATCTTTGGGGAAAAGAGTTTGAAAATCAGAGAAGGGAATGCAGTATTTTCAAAGGAGGATGGGGTAAATACTACTACCACAACACAACTAGCATTGACAAGACGAGATATCTATTCTGAGGTTGGACAAGAGAGGACTGGTGAAAATATAGTTTTAGGTCGGGGAACTCTGCTTGAGTCGTTTCAATTTTCTCAGTAAGGCAAGAATTTTGCTCAACAAGATTGTGTGCAAAATTGTGGTTGGGACTTTTGAAGAAAGAAGATGTAGAATAACCACTGCTGTGTGTGATAGTTATTCACTTTTCAGCATTAAGGATCTGGTTGACCTGGGAGGGCATCAAAAATAAGGAATGGAATGAAGGGTAGGAATTATCTGAGGGCTAAAATAAAATGGCCTTTGTGGAAAAACAACAGGAAATAGATGGTAAGTCTGTTTAAAATTGAGGATTGGCATTGACATGAATATTTGGAATCAGTGGTACTTTGCTAAATGTTTAACATCCGGCTCTCTAACAAAAAAATGAAATTAATCATGATTAAAAATCACTTTAGTCATGCAATTTTAATCTGTATGATCACTTTCTTAAGACTAGAAAACATATAAAACCATAAATCAAGTGCTATTCATTGCATACCTGACAGTTATCCTGATTTGGGAGGTGTGAGGCTGAGGAATAGATGAAAGGACAGGAGATTGTTATTAGAGAAGAGATTGGTTCCAGATCATGGAGGGGTATAATTTTAGGTTTAATGCTGATTTAAAGGCCTGGGAGATTTGCTATAGTGAAAGACAAGATAATTCCTGTGGGGAATGATTTCTCTAGTCCTAGGCATCTACAGATAGGGTTATTTCATTCTACCAACTCTCCCCAACACACTCTCCAGGCAGAAATGAAAGGGGGTGGAGGGTCGATTGATATTATTTCTTTGGGAAGATACATCCCTACTCTCTCAGGTAGAAGGTTCAGACCTCCTTGAGGTCAATGGAACTTTTGTAAACAATTTGGTATCCTCCATGTTCCTCAACTTTTGGATACCTCAGAAATGAAAACTTCCTTAGGAGGCCCTACCTTGGAGAAGTGTGATCCTGGATGTTGTTTTAAGATCTGATCTGTGGGTAAGTGAGAAAAGTAATAATTTTATAGACAAATCTTAGATTTGCTGAGATGGACCTCTCTATTGGCTCACCCTCCCTGATCCCACCAAAATAATTTTCTTCTTCATTTTTCCTCACTCTAATCTATCTTCTAACTACTTTGCCTGCATGCCAGAATATTGGGCCCTGGAGGTTTCATGCGACCATTTGAATTTGAGCTGTGTTACCAGTTCCCATGTGGAACTGTCTGATGTCACCTGAGAATCCAAGTCTCATGCATACCCCAGAACCTTTAAGTCCATTTGGATCCAAACATTCAACTAAGCTCAGTTCTCAGTCAGTGCTGCCTGCTCATTATCACCTTTGGCAAAGACCGAGAAAGAGATTTGATGAGGACAGTGGATTCCAACTGACACAGTGAACTGGGAAAACCCAGTCAGCTTGGGGGCTGATTTGAGGGGGGCTATCCCTTCCATCTCAGAAAGCCCCCAGAAGTTTCCTTTTAGATAGTTTAGAGCTGCCATGGAAAGTTCAGGTGGGTGAGGAGACAAGAAGGGCTGTGAGGGGCTGTGAGTGATTTGGGTTCCTGGGGAATATTTTAAAAATGTCCCTCTAAAATGTTCACATGTGAGATAATTCTATGATATCCTAGACAATTAGAGCTTTGCACAAACTATGTAAGCAGAAAGGATCTATAGTCTTAGCTCTTTCTTCAAGGACAGCCAAGGAATGGTCCCTCATTCCCTAAGACATAGGATAAACACTTTTTGTAGAAATTCTTAACCATTTTTGCATCAGAGACTCCTCTGGCAGTCTGATGAGATCTATGGATCTCTTCTCAAAATGATGTTTATAAGTGCATAAAATACACAGTATTAAATGAAACTAATTATATTAAAAAAAACAATAATCAAAATATTAAAAACAAACAAATTCATGGACTCCAGGTTAAAGACCCCTGGCCTATAGCAAATCAGCCAAAGGCAGCATGAAGGATGATTTTGGACATAGGATACCTCTAGGAAAATTGCAGGACAAGATGTATGGTTTCCAATCCTGGTTTTGTTGCTATCTGACCTATGTGACATTCAACTATTTACCATACTTCTCTGCATCTACTTTTCCTCATTTGTACAATAAGAGGTTTTAGAAAAAGTTTCCTTCTAGTTGTCAGTGTCTATGGTTCCATGAAGTAAGTTAAGCTTATCTTTGGCTCCCTCCCTTGGGTCCCTATCATATATCCCATTTCTTTAGGCTGTGCATAGTTGTGGAAAGTAAGGGAAAATCTGGCTTCCAATTCTATCTCCCACACTTAGCAGCTGAGTGACCTCAGACAAGTCAATTAATTGAAGTTCCTTGTTCCTCAATGCTATTTACCTCACAAGGCTGCAGTACATATTACATACAATGATCTGTATAGAGTGTTTTATGAACCTTAGGAAAATATACACACAATTAGCTATCAAGGTTGCTCTCAGGCAGCTGTTTTTGAAAGTGAATCAAATCTCCATGTAAGTCTTCACATTGATAGATTTTATTTTCATGTTTTTCACGGTTTTCTTTTTTTGAATGTACTAGAAATTTTATTAGATAAATGCTTTTGAAAAGGGAGATACAAAATTGAATAAGATGTGTTTTGTGCTCTTAAGAAGTTTACAAGTATAATAAAAGAAATTATATATCCATAGCCATCAAACAAAATAGATGGCAAACAATACTCAAGGAAATGCTAAATGCTTTCAAGTGAAAGAGAGTCATCACTTTCAGTTGGGATTGATCATAGATGAAGGTGAAGGTGGTGAGATTCAAGTCAGTCCTTAAGAAATGAGTAGGCTATCAGTAAGTGGAAACATCAGAGAGATTGTTAAGGATGGCATAAACAAAGATTTGGAGGCAGGAAAGCACGAGACATATTGACAACATACAATGACAACCTAGTTTGACATCTCCTTGGATGAAAATTTGAATGTATCAAAATTTATGGGGTAGAGGGGAAGAAGAAGAGGAGATATGGGGAAAAGAAAAAGAGGAGAGGAAACAATTGATCCAAAATGTGGAAAAACAGGGATGATAGCCGGCCTAAGGAGGTAGCAGCAGTAGACTTAGCTAGCATTTGTATGGTGCTTTAAAGTTTGCAAAATGCCTTATAAATATCTCATTTGAACCTTTTAAAAATTCTGGGAGGTAGGTGCTCTTATTATTCCCATTTTATAGAGGAGAAGACCAAAATTTAAGGACTTGCCTAGGATCACAGCCAAAATGTGCCTGAGGTAGGATTTGAATCCAGATTTCCTGACTCCAAGCATTGCTCTCTATCCTAGCTGTCTAGGTAGTTAAGAACCCAGAACGTTGCTATGTGGGCTATCCAATGATTCTAGTCAGTTACTAATAAGTTAACATATTATTAAGTAAATAATATTAGTATTGTGTTATATTAATATAAAGTTAATTATATTATGTATGTTTATATTATATAATAATTAATAAGAGGTGGTTCATTAGTGTCTCAAGAAATTAAGCATAAGGGGTCAGGACTCCAGGAAATCCTGAGAAACAATTTAGGATAGAGTTTCAACAAGAGGTGGTGATCCCTCAATCTATTTGGTGAGATAATCACCACATGGATCTCATTTTCAACCATTGTCCTTTAGTATGCCCACTGTTTGGGTACAATTGTTACAAAGACTTCATGGAAGAGCACAGAACTTGGTCAGAAGACCTGGATTCAAGTCTCAGTACTCTGGTGACTTAGTAATGTAGTTTACTAGGGACAGGTATATTAATATCTCTGAGCCTCAGCTTCCTCATTCATAAAATAAGTATAAAAATACTTTCAATGCTTGCCACATAGAGCTCTTGTGAGCACCAAATTAAGTAAGAGGAGTCTCTCAGGTGCCTTCTTTCTCTGATTCTCATTTTTTTCCTCAGTAGCTTCCTTGCTGGACAATCCCAAGGTCATATTAGAGACCGATGTACCCTCAATCTCAGAGGACATCACCCAGTCTCCATCTCAGTCAGAAGAAAGGAATGAGAATAAACAGAAAAGAAAGAGGAAGGTATGGTCGGTGATTGAGTCAAGAGGTACAAAGCTTGTTCTGAAAAGGAGAAAAATTGCTGATTTCCGCCCAGAAGACTTAGAGGCTTTCTTCAGGCTCTTGGGTAAGAGACACCAATATCAGGAATTCCCGGTTCATATTTATCCAACTACATTCCCAATGTTTAGAGCCAAATCTGTTAACTATAAGCATAATTTCCAGGAACTTAAAACGCCAGGAAAGTCAAATTCAAAATAATTCAACTATAAGTATGAAGTGCCTAACAACAATAATTACTTAATCAACTTGAAGTTAAAGTGAGTAGAAGGATCCATCTCTTACCTAAAACTCTTGCCTGAATGCAAACCCAAGATACTCCAGTCCATTCCTCAAATGGAAAGAAAATGGGGGCTCACCAGAAGGTAAAACTAGGATGATAAGCTAATGCCCCAGACAGACAGTTTTTCAGCTCTAAAGCAACACTTCCCAATAACTAGAACTGTTTCCAAATGGAATGCTTTACCCCACCAGTCACTGATGGTCTTTAAGTTGAGATTGGAGGACTACTTTGTGGGGATTCACAGATCAGGTAGGGTTTAGGCTAAATGAACTCCAAGTTTATGATTCTGTGACTCAAGCTACTTCTCACATGTCTAGAGAAACCTATAGCGGTGGAGAGCAATCTAGCCCATAGCTTCTGTTTCTATAAAAAGGGCACCAAAAGCCCAGTTTCAGTTTCCTGGCATTTGCATCTATAACCAGAACTTTCTTCTGGGGTTGGAGTGTTCATGATTTCCTTGTCCTGTTCTGATGCAGCCTTTCTCCTCCACAGAAGACCCAGTCATTAGGAAATTCTTGGATTCCGACAGTCATTTTAAAGTAGCTGATAAGGTATCTGTTGCTCCCCTGGACACCTCCC
Source organism: Myrmecobius fasciatus (assembly GCA_023553655.1). NCBI lineage: Eukaryota > Metazoa > Chordata > Mammalia > Dasyuromorphia > Myrmecobiidae > Myrmecobius > Myrmecobius fasciatus. Next base: position 24,752 of record JAJPUD010016440.1, read on the forward strand.
TAACTGTGGGATTTGTTTTTGCTTTGTAATGCTGGGATAGGAAGGACCTTTCATTACGTTTGAGGCTTTGGAGGAGATGGGTTCTGGGGGTTGAGTGCTTGCATTGGGGAAATTGAGGCACAGTGTTCTGAGGCTGATTGTTCTATCATCTCTATGTTTTGCCACAACACAGGCACTCAGGGGTCTTCTGGAAGTATGTTTCCTCTAGAACAGTGGTCCCTACCATGTGGTTCTCTTTTAAACTTAAGGAATCTTTGCCTCATTAGTCCTTCAAAGCTTAGCTTCTGGGCTGAGTTTAGCAAAGGAGTCCCATAAATTTTTCAAGTATTTAACCTTTGTCCTAATAAGTAGTAAGGTTTCCCCATGGGATCAAAGGAGATCAGGTAAACCTCAAAGCCTATAGAAATGCTAGCTATTAATTATGCTGATGATGATGTGGGAAAGGAAGTTATTTCTTACTTTTGCCTTAGTCCAACCCATAGCTGAGCTCCTTTCCATTAAAAGTTACACAAGAATCAGGCTAGTCAAATTGTGGGCAAAGATAACTACAACTTTTCTTTTTTATAACATAGACAATAACAATGCTATGTAAATAGAATTTAAAATACATAAGTATATTTTATTCATGTAAATAAAATGCTATATAAATAGTATTTTACAGTTTGCAAAGTACTTTGTAAGTATCTCATTTTATCGTCATAATAACCCTAGAAAATAGATACTATTATTATCTTCATTTTACAAATGAGGAAATAGAGGCAGGCCAGAGATTAAATGACTGCTCAGGTTCACACAGACAATAAGTGTCTGAGGTCAGATTTCATCTCAAGTTTTTCTCATTTCAGGTCCATCCATTGTGCCACTAGCTCCCTCATGCCCTCCACCTAACTAAATAAACATTGAAAGTCACAAGCTCTCCCAGTCAAGTGGATTATTATTTTGTGGGTGGTGGGGACTTATCCCATCCCCTCCCTTCCAACAATTCTCTCATTGAACTAGTTTGCTCTTTGTAGAAAAGCCCCCTTCAGTGCCTACTCTAGTCTCTTTCACCTCATTCTCCTTAGGAACATTCCCTTCCCCCTCTCCACCACTTTTATCCAGTTATCATTCTTTTCCCGGTGCCAAATTGCCCCAGAATTGGTTGTTTTTACACTCCTCAGTGCCTTAACATTTGAGCTGAGCTTTAAAAGTTAGGTACAATTTCGAGTATCAAAGATAAAAGGAAAGAGCATTCTGTGTGTAAGGAACACCACTGCCCAAAGCACAAAGATAGGAAAATTTGGGATGTATTTAGGGAATAGTTAATAGTGCAGCTTGGCTGTGTTTTAAAGTTATATGAAAGGGAATAATGTGAGGTTAGGCTGCTGGAAAGTGTGGTAACAGTTTTTGGAGGCCCTTTCAAGGACCCTCTGTAGACAATGGCCCTGCCTTTCTTTGTCTAACCAATTAAGGAATGCAGACCTTATGTAAATTATGCTGGGGGTCTTTGTGGGGAATTATTATTACCAACATAAATACTAGTTTGTCTTAAGAAAATCACAATCTCTTTAGACTTCAGTTTTCTTATCTAGAATGAGGGTAGAATAAGGGGTTACATTACACTGGAGGGCCTCTAAAAAATCTTGTTCAATTCTATGATTCTATGATTTCCTGAGTTTGCCCTCACTGACCACGTCCCTTTCTTTTGTCAGTACTTGCTCTCCATAGTTGTAGAATACTTTGGCCGGGTGAGACTTCCAGCTTATACCTATAATCGGATCCATTTTTTTGTGGCACTGTGAGTATTTCTCAGGGATAAGAACCCTTATCCCCTTCCTGTCTAAATAAATATAGTAAGTCACAAGGTCTCCCAGCCAAGTGGATCGCTGTTTTAGGTGTGATAGGGACCATTGCCATCCCTTCCATTTCAACAATTTCCTAAGCTGACCTCAGTAACAGAGACTGCTGATTTATCTGCATTATGAATACATACAAGGGAAAAGGAAGGAATTGAGTATTGAGTCTGACTCTGAAGTCCTGGTTTAGAGCATATAGAATGCTGGAGGAAAGAAAATTAGGATTCAAGGGCCTTTGTATGGGCCACCAGAAACTTTGAATGGGCTACTGACTCACCTTCCCTACTTTGGCTGTTTGTTACACTATTCCAATTTGACTATACCTATACACACCAAATTTTAGACTGCGGTTCTTGACCTTTTAATGGATGTTGTGGACTCCAATGACAATGAATTGAAAACTGTAGATCTCATCTCAAAATGTTCCTTTTAAATGTATTAAAAAATACATAGGTTTACAAAGGAAACCAATTATATTGAAACACAACCATCAAATAAATTCCAAGTTCATGGACCCCTGAAGTCTCTGTGGACCTCAAGTTAAGAATCCCTGTTCTAGATTCTTTCTTTTGTTTCTTCTGATGTAGACTTTCCAGGGCCTGTTATTTGAAATAGAAGGAAATCAGATTAGTCTGATGAGAATTGTTTGGAGTAAAGCTGTTATTAGTTCCTAAACTATGTATTACCTGGGTTATTTTGGGTGCTTGTTTCTCAGTTCTCCCGTGCCACACTTGACTGGTTCTGAGTGGTCTGTCATTACTAGGCATCTGCTTTGTGTTTTTCCTTCCTTTGTGGGCAGATTCATTGCCAATCAAATTGAGGAAGATGACATGAAATCTAAATTCAATATGATGCCTGCCCTTTTTGGAAAGACACTGTGGCGTAATCTCTACTATGATTTCCGGAGAATACAGAGAAAATTCATTGTTGCGATGAACTGGAGAGTTCTGGTCACTCGCCAGATCTGTGATGAAGTGAGTGCTTGATGGTGGGTGGCTGCTTTACTGGGAGTTGTGACATTGACACATAGGGGTGATCAGAACTCAAAAGAAGCAAGACTGTTCATGTTCTAGGTCTAAAAAATGAACATCCTCTAAAAGATTTCATTAAAAGAAAAGAGACAAATCTAAAATAAATGAGACACAGAAATGTCACTGCCCATGCAGGGAGAAGAGTAGAAGACAAAAACAAGAGGAGCATAGGATCAGAGATGAAGAGCTAGAAAGGCCTCAGAGGCCCTAGAGTCCAACTCCCTTATTTAAAAAAAAATATACAGAGAGAGAGTTAGGATGACTTATCCAAGACCACATAAGTTGTGAGTGCCAGAATTTGAACCCAGATCCTCTACTTACAAATGTAGTGCTCTTTTCCTTATGACATGTAGTAATTTATGTCTACATGTAGTAATTATGTCTAGAGACATAACACAACTCTAAAGCTAGGATTTCACTTATCCTGGTGTATGTGTGTGTGTGCATATATATAATATTTATATAATTATATATATTATACATACATATATATGTACACAGACTTAGATTATATAATAATCTTGTGGTTGGTCTTCCAGATGCAAGTCTCAAACTCTAGGCCATCCTCCACTCAGTTGTCAAAGTAATTTTCCTAAAATACTGATCTGACTATGACTCTCTACCCTCCTTTCCCCAATAAACTCCAGTAGCTTCCTATTATTTCCAGCATCTCCAATATATAATTCTGTGTAATTCAGAGCTCTTTATAACCTAGCTTCTCTCCCTTCATTTCCAGTCTTCTTATATATCATCCACAAATATATTCTTTCACCCAAGTGACACTCAAACTGTCCATCCAGTGACACTGTTCCTCAAACAAGACACTTCAACTCTCAGCTCCAGGCATTTTCTTTGGCTATCTCTCACATCTAGAATTCCCTCCCTCTTCATCTCTGACTACTAGCTTCTCTGGCTTTCTTCTCATCCAGCTAAAACCCTACCTTCTACAGGAAGCCTTTCCTGTTCCCTATTGGTTCTACTGCCTTTACTCAATTATTTTTAATTTATCCTGCACATATTTATACATAGTTGTTTACATGTTGTCTTTTTTATTAGAATGAACTCAAGAGCAGACACTGTCTTTTACTTTCTTTGATTCCTTAGTGCTCAGAACACACATAGTAGGTTCTTATTTTTTATTCAGTGACAAACAGCTTGAGGGGTACATAGGTTTCACTATTCCATTTTTTAAAGATGAGAAGATTGCAATTTAGAGAGGACAGGTAGTTTGCCCAAAGTAATAGAACCAATATCTAAACTGAGACCTTCTGACTCAAATCTAGTTTGCTATTCATTGTCTCATGATAACCTTTCTAAATACATGCACAGTTTCTATGTGTAGGAGTTGGGGTTTTGCTTTTTTTTTTCATTTTAATAATAGCTTTTTATTTTCAAAATAGATGCAAAGATAGTTTTCAACATTCATACTGCAAAACTTTGTATTCCAAATTTTCCTCCTTTCTTCCCCCCACCCTGCCCCCCTAAATAGCAAGCAATCCAAGATAGATTAAACACGTACAAGTCTTCTAAACATATTTCTACATTTAACACAGCAGTTGGTTTTAATATGGAAATATGGGTCCTGTCCTTTCACCAAATTTGTTTTCTGATGTCTCACCACTCAATTAATAATTGCCTATTAAGGCACAGAGAGATAAAAGTGTTGGGATCTGCCTTAGAAAAGGGATTACACACCATGATGAAAATATGAATCTTTTAAGTGGGGAAATGGTATGGTGGAAAAAGTCAGAGGATTCAGCCTTCTACTATTTACTATCTCCTGGCTCTATTTACTACTTCTGTAACTTTGGGCAATTGCTTAACCTCTCAGGTTTTGCTTGTATGGAAATAAAGGTGACCATGATTTCTGAAAATCCCTTACTTTTAATATCCTAAGAAGGTCCTATGTCTGGGACCCTTCTTCAAGGGCAAACATAGACTCCCAGATGAAGAATCAAGGTTAGAATCAGGGACATAGCACTGGTGCAGGACATGAAACTCTTGTCTGTAAAATGAGAATAACCATATGTATCATAAATATTTCTTAGGATTGTGAAGGTCCGATGCAATAATGCATGTAAAAACACTTAGTAAACTTTGGAGTATTGTATGATGTTATTATTTGTGCCTAGAAGGTAAATGTCAAAACTTTTATTTCCATTTGACCAGGAAATGGAGGAGAGATTTAAAGGAGAGATTATAAGATTATAGGAGTTTTTTGTTTTTGTTTTTTTGAGGAAGAAGGAGGAAGGGATTGATAATGGGATCAAATGGTAATTAGCATTTCTATGGAACTTTAAGGTTTATAGAGAACCTTTCTGTCAACAGCCTTTAAGAAAGATCTCCATTTCACAGAAACTGACCTAAGGTTGATTAATTTGTCAAGAGTGGTACAGCTAAAAAATATTATTCCCAGGATTGAATTTAGCTCTTTTGATTCCAAGATTAGCACTCTCCCCCTGGGGGGAGTGAAGGAAAACTTGAGGGTAGATATGAGGACATAGAGAAAATAGATAGAATAGAGTACAGATATGAGTGGAAGTAGGAAAAATAGGTAAAAGGTAGGTATTGGGGAGATGCAAGATGTGAAAATAAGAGTGGAGTCTGTTGATATAAAACCCTTAAAAATTAGGCTAAAGTATCTTGATTTACTCTCAGGGAAGAGGGTGATGAAGAAAAGATGTAGGAAAAAGGAAAGATCACAGATTTAAAGATGAGACTTTAGATGTTCCTGAGGTTAGCCCCCTCATTTTACAAATGAAGAAACTGGGGCCCTGAGAAATGAAGTGACTTGCCTGATCATAGCTAGAAAATGTCTGAAATGGGATTTGAGCTCAGATCTTATTAAATCTATAATAATGTAGTAGCAGCATTGTTATCCATTATACCACAATGCTAAGATCAACAGGAAATGCCAGAGAGAGGAAGGCCAGTGAAATTAGGCATAGAATTTAGTATGATCTAGGTCTAAAAAAGAATTTTTGTATATGGTCAATCACAAACATTGGATTTGACTAAAGCTGCAAATGACACAACATAAAATTAAAGGGGAAATATCACAAAAACTTCTTACTTTTTTAATCTAACTTGCTTTTAGATCCAATCCCAAGCCCCTACACACTGGGTCTGGGACAGGGACCGAGACCTCTTCACCTAAACTCCAGCTCTAGGAGGGTGGGATGGAGGGAATAGAATGGATGATACCAACACTCCAACAAACCCAAGGTGAGTACCCATTTCTGATAGCCCCATTCCCTTTGCTTAAACTCCCACAGCTTTGTAATCATCGACTACCTCCTGTAGGAGTTCAATTTCAAGATATTGCTATATTTCATTTGGAAAGAGGGATTCTGAGGTGTATTATTTCAAATGTACCTGTTAGAGAAGTGATCCTACTGAGTGATGATGAACCCATTTGGGATCCAAGTGGTACTCCTTGTCTGATAGTCACAAGTAATTTGTTTATATGCTGAGCCAGATGGGAATACATTGAAGATTAACTGTGCTACCTTACCAAAAACAACTCATTTTGTGTGATTTCTCAGTGACCTATCCTCTAAGTTGTACATTGAAATGGATGCCAAGGCTGAATAAGGTATGTGTCATCCTATGTTTGAAAGGAATTGGAATATGATTTTTCTCAGAATCATTAGAGTGGGTCAATAAATTATTTGGGAAATTGTGTATTTAAGCTATCCAGGTGCGACAAACTAATGAGAAACCTGGAATTTAGCTTAGTGTAAACAAAGGCTTAGTTCTCTGTTAAAAGAATCATAATCACTCAAGAGGAACATTTTTTGGTCCAATCTATAAGTACTTAAAAGTGGGAGGTTATAAGAAAATGGGTAGATCATAGGTCGGCCTCAAACTTCTGAATAAGAAGACAAGAGCTCTCATTCGTCAGTAGAAGACTGTTGGAGCTGACTTTCCTAAAAAGGAGATTGCAGCTTCACATTGACTTTGGGATAAAATGCAAAAATCCCAGGTTGGCTTTTAAAGAATTCCATGATCTGGATCCAATTGACTTTTCCAGACATTTCATATTATTCCCCTTCTTGTACTTTTATATTTCAGACAAATTGGGTTAGTTATTCCTGAAGTTGACATTATATTTTCAATTTCTGCATCTTCATACGAGCTGCTCTTCAAGTATACAATACATTGTCTTTATGTCTCAGAATCATCTTTCTTTCATATTCAGCTAGGTCATAATCTTAGCAAAGCCTTCCAGATCTCTAGGTTGTTAGCACAGGGAAAGAAGTTAGTATGACTATAGGAAGGGAGATCAAAGAAAACAGACCTAGTATTACAGATACTTGTAATCCCTACTGCTGGCAAAGCTAAACTTGAGCTCCGGAATTCTGAGCTGCAATGGGGCCTAAGTGTTGTTGCTAACTCTGGCACATATGGTGACTTCTTGAGAGTGGGGATCCACCAGGCTGCCTGAGGAGAGGGCAAATTAGCTTAGCCTTGAAACAGAACAAATCAAAGCTACCATGTAGTTTAGCAGTGGGGTCTGGCCTATGAGTGGCTGCTACACATCATCCAGACTAAGTGAGATAGATCTTAGTCGTAAGGAAAAATAAAAGGAACAAAAATCATCAGTTCTACCTTATCTACTTCAGTCTTGGCTTCAAGTGAAGCTCCAAGTGAAGATCCAAGGTAATCTAGACCTTGGCTAGTGGTCATGGGTAAGAAAAAGCTAAAAAGAACATACTCAACATTATACAAATTCTGGGTTAGATTAAGGAAATTACTTCTAGTGGAAGTAAAGGGAAGGACTCTCTCCTAGTTGGTTGAAACAGCTTTTAGACAGAAATTAGACTTAAGCAAACACTTTATACCATATGAAAGTTCATACTATTGAAAAAACAGAAGAAAAGCAGATCATGTACCTCTCAGATAGGACATGTCATTCTTGATGAAACAGGATAGAGGCAATTATAAAAGAATGGATAACACTGATTACATGACACTGAAAAGTTTCTGCATAAATAAATGGACCTTGGACAAAAAGAGAAGTAGTAAAATTTGAAAAAAATTTTTGCATGAATGAGAGTTTGGTAATCAAAATATATAAGCAATGAATAGATGATATATGTCTATATGTATGCTTATATATGCATATATATATATGTATCTTTTAACTGAGTATATATCTATACACATATGTAATATATATGTATAGATAATATATTTGTTATTTTATATACACATACAAACATGTACACACACATGCATACATACATAGACTCACAAACCAGTCCTCAATAAATGTTCAAAGGATATGAAAAAGTTCTCAAAAGAACTGCAAACTATTAACTATGTGAAAGAATGCTATAAATCACTAATAATAAGAGAAATGTAAATCAGAACAATCCTGAGATTTTACCTTAAACTTTGTATATTGGCAAAGATGACAAAAGATGGGAATAATAATCTTGGAGAGATTGTCAAAAGATAGGCACTAGATAGAGCTGTGAATCAGCAAAACTATTTTAGAGACCAATGTAAAATTATGAAAATAAAGTGATTTAAAATGTCCATGTCTTTAGACTCTAAATTTCATTATCTTATACCTCAAAAAGCCATTGATAAGAAAAAAAGTCTTGATATATACCAAAATATAGCACTTTTTGTGATGGCAAAGAACTGGAAACAAAGTGAATACCCACTATTTGGGGAATTTCTAAATAAATTATGGTAGAGAATATAATCTAACATTAATATGGTGTAAAAAGTGATGAATACAGAGATAGTTGGCTGAGGCAGTGGATAGAGCACTGGCCCTGGAGTTAGGAGGACCTGAGTTCAAATGTGACCTTAGACATTTGACAATTACTAGCTATATGACTTTGGACAACCCCAAGGTTTTGCTTCACACACACACACAAAGAAATGATGAATACAAATAAAAATGCAAAGATCTACATAAAAAGATACAGAATGTAATAAGCAGAGCCAAGAAAATAATATGCACGAGTACAATATAAATGAAAAAACCACACATGAATCAAAACTGAATGCTGAAAAATTATAAAGAACAAGCATGTCTTGAAAGAAGAGATATGAGAAAAGCACTCATCTCACCTCTTTACAGAGGTTGGAGGTCAAGTTCTGTACATTACACTTATTTTCAGATTTCTGTTGATATATTGATCAATTATGCTGATTCCTCTTTTTTTTTAAATCTTAAAAAATGCTATTTGTTAAATGAGATGGCTTTCTGGGAGGGAAAGGAGTTATGAGAGATATTAAAGAAAATATGATGATATTAAAAAAGTACATCAATAGAGATTTATGAAGTAACTTTGAGACTATGAACAATCTTTCAAAAGGGCTCTCACCATTGTCTTGCAGTGAGGAGGCCACAGAGCAACTCTAAGTCATTGTCAGTTTGACAATAATAGGTCAGTAAATAACCAGCTTCAGCTTAACTAAAATGCTTGTTTTAGTTAAGGGGTTGGTAACTGGGATCA
>JAJPUD010016441.1:0-34096 GCA_023553655.1 Myrmecobius fasciatus
GGTGGGGAGGAGGAGGTTTGCAGAGATAGCTATTTTGTGACCTGACAATAACAGCAGAATAGTTTGTCTTCTTCCCAGGACTTATCTTTCTAAGATGTGATGAAAAGTCTTATAGAAACCTGAAACCTTATAGCTACTGATTCAATTTTATTTATTTATTTATTTGTTTGTTTGTTTGTTTGTTTGTTTGTTTGTTTATTTATTTATTTATTTTTTGCTGGGTCATACAGCTAGGAAGTTGTTGGAGACAAAGAGACTGTAAGAGACATCACCAAACCCCTGCCCCCAAAAAGTGCATACCAGGAAGCCAGATACGATCAATTATCTCAAGAAAGTTTCAAGCAGGCATCCTGCTTCAGGAAATCACGCATACACCATATCCCTCCCCTTATTCAATTTCCTGACAAATGGTCAACGGATGTTACATCCTTTGTTATATGAAAATTTACTTTGATATACCATGTATAAAAACCCTGTACTGAGCCTCAATAAACGAGCTATTCTGCCCTTATACAGAATGGTCTCCATTCTTTCCTTTCACAGACCATCCCCAGGTTGAAGCCTCCCCAGCCTTTTTGGCTCACAGGCCGATGCGAGATCTCAGGCACCCTTAGCTTGAGGCCCGCGGGTCGGGTCAGGAAGTGTTAAGTGTCTGAGGCCAGATTTGAACTTTGATCCTCCTAACTTCAGAGCTGGTGCTCTATCCACTGCGCCACGTAGTTGCCCCCAATTTTATTTTTTTAATCAAAACTTTTTACTTTTTAAATATATACATGGATAACTTTTCAACAATGTCCCTTGCAAAACCTTGTGTTCCAAATTTTCTCCCCTTCCCCCATTCTACCATATAATAAATAATTCGAAATATGTTAAACATGTTTAAAAATATGTTAAATCCAATATATGTATACATATTTATACAATTATACATATTTATACAATTGCTGCACAAGAAAGATCAAAAAAGGAAAAAAGAGAAAGATAACAAAATGCAAGCAAACAACAACAAAAAGAGTTAAAATGCTATATTGTGATCCACATTCAATTCTCACAGTCCTCTCTCTGGGTGTAGATGATGCTCTACATCACAAGACCATTGGAACTGGCCTCGATCATCTCATTGTTGAAAAGAACTACATCCATTAAAATTGACCTTCATATAATCTTGTTGTTGCCATGTACAATGATCCCCTAGTTCTGCTCACTTCACTTAACATCAGTTCATGTAAGTCTCTCCAGGCCTCTCTGAAAACATCCTGCTGATTGTTTCTGACAGAACAATAATATTCCATAGCAGTCATATAACATAACTTATTCAGCCATTCTCCAACTGATGAGCATCCTCTCAGATTCCAGTTTTTTGCCACTACAAAAAGGGCTGCCACAAACATTTTTGTATATATAGGTCCCTTTCTCTCTCCTTTATGATCTCTTTGGAATATAAGCTCAGTAGAAATACTGCTAGATCAAAGGGTATACACAGTTTGATAGCTCTTTGGGCATAGTTCCAAATTGCTCTCCTAAATGGTTGGATCAGTTCACAACTCCACCAACAATGTATTAGTGTCCCAGTTTTCCCACATCCCCTTCAACATTCATCATTATCTTTTCCTGTCATCTCAGCCAACCTGATATGTATTAGGTGATACCTCAGAGCTGTTTAAATTTGAATTTCTTTAATCAATAGTGATTTGGAGCATTTTTCATGACTATACATGGCTTTAATTTTTTCATCTGAAAACTATATGTTCATATCCTGACATTTTCATCAATTGAGGAATTATTTATATTCTTATAAATTTGACTTAACTCTCTTTACATGCTATAAACTAAGTACTTATCAAAAACACTGGCTCTAAAAATTGTTTCCCAGATTTCTGCTTCCCTTCTAATCTTAGATGCATTGGCTTTGTTTGTGCAAAAAACCTTTTAATTTAATTTCAATTCAATGTACTCAAAATTATCCACTTTACATTTCATAATGTTCTCTTTGGCCATAAATTTCTGCCTTCTTCAAAGATCTAATGGTTAAATTATCCTTTGCTGTCTTACATTACTTATAGTATTGCCCTTTATGTCTAAATCATACCCATTTTGACTTATCGGTACTATTGATACTATTTTCCAGTTTTCCCAGAAATTTTGTCAAATAATGACTTTTTATCCCAGAAATTAGAATTATTGGGTCTATCAAACACTAGATTACTATAGTCATTAACTATTCTATGTTGTATGCCTCCTGTTCTACAGTATGTTCTACTGATCCACCACTCTATTTCCCAGCCTATGCCAAATAATTTTGATGACTACCACTTTCTAATATAGATTTAAGTCTGACATAAGTAGGCCATCTTCCTTTGCATTTTTTATTAATTCCCTTGATATTCTTGATCTTTTGTTCTTCCAGATGAATTCTGTTATTATTATTACTAACTTTATAAAGACATTTTTTGGCAGTTTGATATATAGTGTTGAATAGATTAATGTGGGTATAATTGTGATTTTTTATTATATTAATTAGGTCTACCAATGAGCAATTGATATTTTTCAGATGTTTAAATCTGATTTTATTTTTGTGAAAAATATTACATAACTGTTATATAGTTCCTGAGTCTGTCTTGGAAGGTAGACTTCCAAATATTTTATATTGCCTATGGTTATTTTAAATGTAATTTCTCTTTCTAGCTCTTACTGCTTGATTTTGTTGGTAATATATAAAAATGCTGAAGATTTATGTGGAAAATTCTAGACAATATAATTAAAGGGATACTTAATAAAGATCTATCAAAGGAAGCAATGGTCACAAAATGTCAGGATGGAGTTATCATGAAGAGTTCATATCAAATAAAAATCTTTACTTTTTCTACTATAATTATTAAACAGTTTAGGAGATTGTTGTAAATACAACATAACTTGATTTTGGCAAAACATTTAACAAAGCATTTCAAACTCTCTTGTAGTTTGAGAAAAGAAAGAGAAATCTGGGATAAATAATAATAATAATACAATTTATTGAATTACTAGATACTACCTCCACACAATTTTTTTAACTGTGATCTTAAATGGAATACCACAAATGGGGTTTGTGCTTTTTTCCACTGCTGTTTACCATTTTAAGTTAATTATGCCAATGTACATAAAATTCACAAACTTATAAAATTTTCAGATGACAATTCTGGAAGGGATAAATAACATGCTGGTTGACACAAGTCAGGATCCCAAATGATCTCAACTTATAAGTTATATTGTAGATGTGATTATTATTCTGGTAAATGTTGAACTTAAAGCTTCTGAAGTTCCATTCTAACTTTGAGAAAAGGTGATTTTATGAATCAGTGAAGGAAAATAATCTCCCTGCAAGAGCCCTGGGATTTGGAGAAATCCTTTTAATCTAGCAGTAGTGATAGCAGTTAAAAATCTGAAAAAGGGTTGAGACCTGAGCTGGAAGATGAGGGGGGAAAGCATTCAGGAGACTAAAGACATCATGACTTTCATTATTTGAAGCAACATCCCACGGCTATGAAGTATCTGCTGAGAATGACTTAGAAGTCAAGAAAAAAAGTTTAATGTCAGTCAAAGAGGTCAGCCCTTGATGGGCAATTTCTTGATATGAACAGGCAAAACCAATGAGGTAAGTTAAAAAAATTCTATAAAGGTAGACAGGAGTTTAAATATATAGAATTTAGAAGATACTGATATTTATTCAATTCACCCACATTCATCATATTGAGTGATATCCTTTCCAAGTACAAAGATTAATTAAGAAATGGGAACTAAAATACCCAAAAGTTTAAACCCTAGTCCCCCAAGCAAGATGTCTAAAACAGACTTCTTCCTCCTCTTTTTGCATTGAAAAATGCTCTCTAAAAGAGAGGAGTTAGCTCCTAAGATGAATGTAGGATAATATAAGATACATTTAGCAGGTTTAATATTTGATGAACTTAGTAACAACTTCACAGCCATAGTCATCCATACTTTTCAAAGTTCTTTTCATCCATTATTTAATTTGATCAACTTAAGGTTGTTATGATAAGAATTGGGGATATTTAGCTTAGAGAGGAAATTTGGAGTTGAGTAGAACCAAATAATAATTTGTAATTATTTGAAAGATTGTCACATGAAAAGAGGGTTAGACTAGTTCTGCCCAGGGGCATAAGGGGTCAAAGGTAGAAGGAGTAGGGAGGCAATATATGCTAAATATAATGGAAACATTCCTGACAGTGACAGCTGCCCCAAAGTAGAATGGCTCACTCTGAGAATTATAGATTCCCCTAATTGGAGATTTTACAGTAGAGGCTTGATGAGCCCTTGTTAGCAATGATTTATAGGAAAGTGAAACACAGGGAACATTTGAATCACAAGGAATCTCCAAGTTCATTTAACATTAAATTCTGCAATTCTAGTAAGTGATCAAAGAAACTATTATTATTCCCATTTAACAGATGAAGAGACTTAAGTATAGAAATGATAAATGACTTGTTCAAAGTGAGATATCTAATTAATGTGTACAGTGTTCCATTAAAGGAAGCTCTTAAACTATGGAGTCATATAACTGGTGCTAGTCATATAGTCCTTGACTCAATAGTCAACATGATTATTGAAGAGAATTAGCAATTCTCCTCAATTAACAATTAAATCATATTTTTAATAAAAGCCTAACTTTCATACACAATTAGCTCAGGAAGCAGAAACTATTGTTCTGACCATATGTGTGCTTCCCTGGTTAGGTAATTCCAATCTGAATATAGATATTTGCCCAGCTGTTGTATCTGTAAAATTTCAAAGGCTATAAATTGCTACCCACATTTAAGTTCAATAAATACTCCCAAAAAGATATTTTTTTATTTACTGGTTTTTATTCCTTTTATTTTACCATTTTGTTCAGCAATGCTTGCAGCCCCCAGGTTGTACAAAGCCTGGTTTATGGCCCCTTTCCTCTATTCTGTGATTTCTGTTTATTTTCTAGAATTGTAAAGCTGAGATCTACCTGTATTTTGCAATTGGGGGAAAATGAGATGGAAAAAATTTAAGTAACTTGCCCCAAATCACAAAGATAATAAATGGCTCCATCAGGATTCAAATTCAGATCCTCTGATTGAAAACCTAGCACTTTTTCTACAATAGGACAAACATAGTGGACTTCTAAGACTGGCCCCAAAAATCTCAGTATAAAATTAATGACATTTCTGTGGAGGTAAAAAAAAATGCACAGCCTGCAGATCTAAAAATAGACTGTGACAGGCCTACAATGTATCATACTGAAACCTCTTTGCCATGGACTATAGTCAGGGCTTTTTTTAGTTGAACTTGGAAGGTGAATTATTTCAGCCTTTATCTGTACTTCATCTTGGCAGACAGGGGAAAAAAACGAACAGAAGAGGGCATCAAGGTCCTCACTCATATTGTTCCATAGTGTGGTTCATTAAAAGAAATCTTAATTAAAGAGTTTTTATGTGAGTCTCTAAGATTCCCCAAAGGAACAAATGAACAGATGGGATACATATTTTAAATAAGGATGAAGAGAGCATTATTTTACTGCTTTTGATTCCCCCAACCTAGATTCTCCAATTCTTCATCCCCCAATACAAATAATATTTTTTGAGCCTCAGGTTATGCATTGTCAATTATATCATCAATAATTAGAAAAAATGTCTCTGTGTCTTTGCTCATACTTTCCTCTAGGTCTCCTACTTTCCTCTTTATGGGCTGGACTGTATTTTTATTCATCCTACAAATCCAATGTCACCTCCTCCATGAAAACTTCCAAAGCACTTTGATAATAGCTAACAAAAACAATTAACATTTATTTAGCTCTTACTATGTGCCAGGCACTATGCTGACTGCTTTACAACTATTATCTTACTTGAGAGGTTTAACACCTCTAGAATTCAATTAGCCCATAATGATCTCTTTGGGGGGACACTGGCACCTGTGATTTCATCAGCATAACTCCCAGTTTGGAGACTCCTTTAAGCAATGCAGATCAGTCACTCTTCAATAGCATGTTGTCTCAGGTAGGGCTCCTTATCTTGGGATTTGTGAACTTGATTTTTTTTTCTGTATGACTGTATTATACATTCCCTT
The DNA here is from genome assembly GCA_023553655.1 of Myrmecobius fasciatus. Lineage (NCBI taxonomy): Eukaryota > Metazoa > Chordata > Mammalia > Dasyuromorphia > Myrmecobiidae > Myrmecobius > Myrmecobius fasciatus. Next base: position 6,085 of record JAJPUD010016441.1, read on the forward strand.
TATACATTCTATGATTTTTATTTTATGCATTTAAAAAACATTAATCAGATATCAAATCTATAGACTGCACTACATTGCCATGAGAGATCATGATACAAGAAAAGCTTAAAACTCCTGACTCAACAGGGTTTTCTCAGGCATTAAGAGGTTAAATGAAAGAGTCAGGATTTGATTCTAAGTTTTGATTCTAAAACTCCAAAGTTAGCCTACTTATCAACCATGAGATGCTTCTCAATCATGGTGTGTAATATATTATAGTTAACTGAATATATGACATCACTCTTACTAGGCTAAAATCTCCATGAGGACAGGGATTTGTCTAGGCTTTGTACATCCTACTAACCACTGTACTTTTTAATATAGAATTGATATTTAATAATTATTTGGAGGAGGTTAGGTATAAGGAATGGATCTGTGATTTTATTGCTATAGGAAATTCCCAGATGAGGAAATTCTCTTTCCAATCAGGTGGACATATATAGTCTTTTGCTTTCCTAGAGCACTGAGATTTACCCAAAGTCACACAGTCAGTAGCTGGAAGAGGTGAGATTTGAATCTAGGTCTTTCTGGTTTCAATGCCCTCTCTCTATCCACTATACCATGCTACCTCTTAAATTTCTTTTATTCTTGAAATATCTGCCTTAAATGGTATTTAATTAACAGCAAAAAAGACATAGTTCCTTCTAAAAACTTAAATAAAATTTGCAGTGAGTATATAGGTGTGTGCTTGTGTCTGTATATACATGTCAATCAATTAACAAAATATAAAATACATAATCATAAAATATATGCATATACACATTCTTGGATGTGTACATACAATGTATGTATAAACATATGTACATGTTAATATGCATATAAGCATAGAGATATCTATATATACATATATTGCAATGCATTGTGTACATATACATATTGCAGGCATATACACATACACATTTATAATATACATGCATAAAACTTACACACACATGTGTACACACATGTTCAGGCAGCATCTTGTAATGGATAGGGAGCCAGCCATAATTGAAAATCACTGAACTAACCAACTTAGGAAAAAGAAGTGAAATTACCTGCTTTTTATCTTTCACCTTTCCTAAGAACTGGGAGAAAAGGACACAGAAACAGAAGCCTAAGGTACCCATATCAAATTTCCAAAGAAAAGGATAAGCAAAGGGAGCACAGAAAGGATTTCTTTATAATTCTCCATCGACACACACACACACACACACACACACACACAATTTGAACAGGAAGAGGCTCCTGATGTATCAAAGTAGATATATAAAATGTAATCCTCCCCAAAATAAATACATAAATAAAACTAAAAATGTTTCATTGAAAGTTTCTTATTAGTTGCTCATCGAGTCATTTTGAATAGAAAAATAGAAATACTAAAGGAAAAGTATAGTGATGGTTGCCAAATGGACTCCAGCAGTAGAATATAAACTCTCTGAAGACAAGATTTTGACATTTTTTGTCTTTATATTAATAGTTTAATATAATACCTTATATATTAATGACTACTTAGTGAACTGAATTTCATTGAATTTCCCACCACTGATCCTTGGTTTATTGTCAGTCCTCTTCATTATCAGAAGTTAAGTCAGGACTAGGAATTTTTGCAGCTGAATTTTTGTTTACTAATTTTTTTAATGTTTTTGTACTATATTTATAGTATGTACTATATCTGTACTGTATTTAATCAGTATGGGGAACCGGTGATGGGGGAACTTACTCTATTCTGAATCTATTTGGCAGTTTCTAGCCTTAAAGAATTACCTGGGGGTATTGAAAGATTAATGATTTCTTAGGGACACATGATAAGAATCAAAAGATGGACTTAAACCCAATTTGACATGATTCCAAAGCCTATTCTCTATTCACCATGACAAGCACCTCTCTGAATTTTAGGTAATGTTTGAAATTGTTTTCTCCATCTTTACAAATTAGACATTCTGTGTACTACTGTCCATTAGAATATTTGAACCTTCATGCAATATGATTAATTACAAAACAAATATCTTCAAATAAGAAAAAAAAGCCATGAAAGGAGGGAGAAGATCTTTGTAGCAAGTTTCTCTGATAAAATATTTAATTTCCAAGAAATATACAAAATTGATTCAAATTCATAAGAATAAGAGTCATCCTCCAATTGATAAATGGCCAAAGGCTATAATTAAAAAGTTTTCAAAGAAAGAACTGTATGCTAATCAATATGAAGTCCTGGGTTACTAGATAGGGTTTAGAGAGAGCGTCTCAAGTACTAATAAAATTACTTTCTGAGACAAGCAGAGAAGGATACTGATCAGTTTATAGTTCCAGCCCTCCCCTTGTTGTTTCCAATCAGAAAGTCAAGTTATGTTAAACCCCTGAGATTAAATTTCCTCTATAAATATGTCTATGGCCCATGCCATTTTTGCTGAATCCCTCTTTGGATTAAGCCCACTAGAGCACTCTGCCTCATGGTATCTTTCCCCTTCCCCCTCCCCCCATGCCATGTGATATCTTTCCTCTCATCCCTCACCATGCCTCTATTCTTTCTTCTTCTCATAATTAACTAATTCTTTTAGAGTACTATATCCCTTTTAGGATTTAGCCTGTCAGCTAAGAGCATACTTCAACTTCATAGGGTGCTCCTTTTCTTCTGTTTAATTGTGAGTTCCACTAGGGAACTTGTCTTTTCCATCATTAATTGTTAAAATCCCTTTCCTTGATAACTATATGCTTTCCCAACTCTATTTCATATTTACTATTCCAGATGTCTCTTGTATCTCTTGATTTTTTCTGTAACCTCTTCTCCTAAATAAACCTACCCAAAAAAAAGCCAAAGAAAATAGCCGTTGTGAATTTTTCACATTACTGTACCCCAACATTTGATGCCTACATCAATTTCATCATCTGGCGCTAAACATCAAATACTTAATTTGGGACTAGGAATTACTATCTTGAACATGTCAAATAATTGCATAAAAATATTCTAAATCTTTACCAGAAAAAAAATGGAGATGAAAAGAACTGAGATTCTACCTCCAAGTCATCAGATTGCCAAAAGTGACCAAAAAGGAAATGACCAATGTTGGAGGGTTATGGGAAAACAGGCATATTAATGTACAGTTGGTGGAATTGTTAATTGGTTCAGTCATTCTGGTGAGCTATTCTTAAAAAGTTATCAGGCCCTACAAACCTTTTCATCTGGTGGTAAAATTATACCATTACTAGCCCATTATACCCAAAGAAATCAAAAAAGGCAAAAAAGAAGTTACAGGGTATCCATCAACTGGGAAATGGTTATATATAGTTCATGAATACAATAAAAATGTTATTGTGCTATAAGGAATGATGAAAGAGACAGTTTCAGAAAACCTAGAAAGACTTGCTTGAACTAATGCATAATAATGTAAGTAGAACCAGGAGGACAGTTAATAAAGCAATAACATTTTAAACACAATTTTGAAAGACTTAAAAATTCTGATCTATACAATAACTAACCACAATTCCAGAGAACTGTTGGTTAAGCATGCTACTCATCTCACAACAGAGAAATAATGGACTCAAAATACAGGATGAGACATACATTTGTGGGCATGGCCAATATGGAACTTTGTCATAAGAGTTTTGTTTTCTTTTCTTTTAATAGAAACAGGGGGTGGGAAAGAAGATCAATATTTTTCAATTAGAAAAATATAAAGAAAATGTGCATTTATAAAAAGTAACACAAAAATGTATTTTTTTTTTTGTTGAGTTCTTTGTCTGTTACATTATAAGTAGTCATTTGTCTTTCCAACTACTCATCTTGGTTTTGGCTTGATGACATATGATTTAATAAGAGGCAGATTCAAACATACAGGCACATAGACAGAGGGAGAGACAGAGTGAAAGAAAGAGAGACAGAGGCAGAAAGATTAGAACAATTAGAGCCTCAACATTTACAGGAAGAAAGATACTCTAAATTATTAGAACATCAAAAAAATTTTCTAATAATTTCAACATAAGATACCACAACAAATGTTAGAGGATTCTAAGACATATATATGGATTATGACTTCTGACTAAATGCTTATTACAAATAATTCAACAGAACTCTGTGTCTTGTACTCAGACACTTTGATCAGTATAATAATAAAAAAACAACATGAAATGTTTTGTAGGCAAACAGTTGATAAATATTTGTGGCATTGAACTTCTATAAATCACCTTATTTCTCAGCATAGTGAATATATTCCTAGACTTGAAATCAAGAAAACTCAGTTCAAATCTGACATGACCCTGAGGAAACAAATTAGGCTGGGCCTCAGTTTCCTAACATATATAATTACAGAATGGGCTAGATGGCCTCTAAGATCCTTTACAACTCTAAATCTTTGATTCTATGATACTCAATAGATGTATTTATATTTCATAGGTACATAGTGGCATAATTTGGAAAGTTCTAAAAAGATATAAAGTGAACACGCATGTATAAAGCATTTACTCTATGCTAGGTACTGTGCTACTTACTGGGAAGAAGGAAAAGCCAAAAAAAAAAAAAAAAGTCCCTGCTCTTAAGGAGTTCATAGTCTAATGAGAAAGACCATATATAAACAAGATATAGGTAGGATAATTTGGAGATAATCTTAAAAGAAAGAACTAACATTAATAGAGCTCAAGAAAGGCTTTTTTTAAAAGGTAGAATTTTATTTGGTACCTGAAATTCTATCTCCTACAATCTTGTATGTATTTTGAATCCTATGCATAACAATTTTACTGTTCATTATTTCCCAAATTCCTTCATGTATGTAATGCAGCAGCACTAAGTTCAATTTGATGTCCATCAGTTCATCCAAGGTCAGAGGCTATATAGAAGAAAAAAATATTTGCCCTGACAGAGCTTACAGAATAATCCATATGGTTTATTGAATAAAGCAATGTTTTCTTTTGAACATGTGAAGTTATTGTGTGCCCTCCACTCTTCCTTATTCAAATCATCCCAAACTTTCAAGGATCAACTATAGTATAATTTCTTTCTTGATGGTTTTCTCCTCTATTTAAAGCCTTAACTATTATATCTCTTTTCCAAAAGCTTTTAGAACATGTAGTCTATACCATGCAATTTGGCATATTTTACACTGTATTCTGCAACCACTTTTCTTGTAATGTCATTTATGCTACTTTTATCTCCTCTAATTGGATTGTTTTAGTTCAAGGGACAATGATTAATGTCTCTCTTGTATTTCCTACAATAAGATACTCACAAATTTTCACTGACAGGTTCAAGTTTTTGGTGAAGGAATTTTAGAGAAGACATTTCCAAAGTCTCAGCCAAGTAAAAGACCAAAGGATCTGGATTTGAGTAACATATAGGCTATGTATTCAAACTATATTCTTGTGTCCTATAAAATCATTACAGAAGATGCAATTATATCAATTGGGAAGCACCTGCCTTTCAAGAAGATTGGTATCAGTGCCTCCAGTTCCTTTTGTCTCACTCCAGTTCCTTTTGTCTCACTCTCTTATTAACCCTGTAATCTGGCATCATACTTCAACACTCAAATGAAAATGCTCTCTCCAAAGTTATCAATTTTTCCCTAAAATAAAAATTTATTTATTTTTTTAATTTTGAGTTCCAAATTCCCTTCCTCCCTTCTACTTCTCTCCCCCCAAAAGGTAAGCAATATGATACCAATTATGCATATGAAATCACCCTAAACATAATTCCATATTAGTCATATTGCTTTTTAAAAAGACAGGAGAACTAAAGAAAGTAAAAAAAAAATTATGCTTCAATCTGCATTCTGAGTTCATTACTTCTCTCTCTGGTGGTGGATGCCATTTTTCTAAACACCTTGGAAGTGTCATGGATCATTATCTCGATCAGAGTAGCTAAGTATTTCATGTTTGATTATCATTATAATAACACTGTTACTGTGCAAAAAGTTTTCCTGATTCTACTAATTTCATTTTATATCAGTTCATTTAAGTCTTTCCAAGTTTTTCTGAAACCACCCTGCTTATTTCTTTGTATGTCTTTTTTTAAAATTTTATTTACTTGCTAATGTATTAATTTATTCAGAACATATACAAAATAGAGAAAGAAAAAACTTTATAATGTACACAGTAACTGCTCATCATTTCTTAGACATACTAACTTAGAGAACACAATTACACAAATAACCAGCAGCCCCTCAATTTCCCAATGGTCTCTTAATCATCATCTCAGAAATGGATATAAATATATCTTCTTTAGACACAGTTGTTTCCATGTGTCTCCCCAACTAGAGTGTGAGCTCCTTGAGAGCAGGGGCTGTCTGTTGCCTTTCTTAACCTCAATGCTCAAATTAGAGCCTGAATAAACTTTTAACAAAAGCTAGACTAGTAGTAGGCCAAATGATTCACCAACTTACTCTGCCCCACCCCAGCAGAGTAATTCCTCCTCTTCTTAAAAAAAAAAAAAAAAAACCAATAACAAAACGGAACAACCCTCCTCCCCAAACCTTATCAGGATTTCCACCTTCATCTTTATAAAATGTAAACCCGGGTTTTGTTTGCTTAAAGGGCTCTACCTCATCCCTGCTCAATTTAAAAAAAAAAAAAAAAATGGTCCCTGGAGAAGTTATTCTGGGTGAGAAGGAAGCATAACAGCCAGATCTCTGTAGAAACAGGGACCATCTGGCAACTGCAATATACCATCACCTTTATTCCCCACAAGGGGTTAGAGAGGTGGAGAGACAAAGGACTGGCACAAAGAGGGCAGATGACCCAGCTCCTCTGGAAGTTTTAGTTGGTTGTAGCTCTCAAAAACAAAAACAAAAACTGAACAGCTCCAGTCATCCCTCAAACAAAAAGTATGCAGTGACCCCGCGCAGGCCTACAGAATCGGAAAGTAGAAACAAGAGACAAGCCTCTTTCCCTTAGTGCTTCCCTAAGAATTCAAAGCAAATTGGTGCAGAGACCAGCATGAACCAGAAGGGGTCGCTCTTCCCTCGGAGCAGCCACCCTTAGCTGGCAACACCTCCCACGGTCAGTGCTTTCCCAACCCAGCCAACTTATAACAGCCCCCGGGCGAGCAGGAGGGGGAGAAGCTGTTGGTGGAAGGAAGCTGCTGTACTTGGTAGTACCACTGAAGCTCCTGGAAACTCCCATAACTCGGGGACCGTCGTGGCTTGTAAAAGGAAGAGAGAAAGGAGAGCTGGACGCTCCGGAGTGTCCAAGTCGGAGCACCACCCCCGGGGACACCTGTTCCTCTCCCTCCATCCCACTCTCCACCCCTTCCGACCCTGCGCCACCCGGCGCGCCCAGGCACGCAATGAATACAGTGCTGGGCAACCAGACGGAAGCGGCCGGTCTCTTCTTGGCCAACAGCAGTGATTCTCTGGAGCGGGTCCTGCGCTGCTGTACCCAGGCGTCCGTGGTGACAGACGATGGCTTCGGAGAGAGCGGCCAGGACGAACGAAGTCTGTACATTATGCGAGTGGTACAGATAGCGGTTATGTGCGTCCTGTCACTCACCGTGGTCTTTGGTATCTTCTTCCTCGGCTGCAACCTGCTAATCAAGTCGGAGGGTATGATCAACTTCCTGGTGAAGGATAGGCGACCCTCCAAGGAGGTGGAGGCGGTGGTGGTGGGACCTTACTGACCTTCCACCCCTTCGCCACAGCTTGTTTCCCCCCATCCCCGTCCTACCCACCTTGGCAAACCCAACTGCGCCTCTCAACCATCTGAGATTTGGCGAAAGAAACTTATGGGAGTGATCGCCTCCTGATGATTCTTCGGCTGCTGCTTTGATCACCGTCTCTTCTACTTAAGGGATGAAGCGATCTATTAGTCTCGCTCGGTTCTTTGAAAGCCTCCCATCCTAGGAAGAAACCTCACCAACCTCTGTGCACTTCTGGGATAGTCCAGCAAAAAGTAATGAAAGAAAGGGGTGGGGAGGATGGTGGAAAGCAATGGGCAATAACTTTCTAGTTTCTGGGAGATGTCCCGTCGCCTGAGATCCGGAGAGATCACGGCAAAGGGAGAGATACGCATCTCAGCTTGCATGTGGGGACTGGATCTTGGGGAGAAGGCGGGGAGGGATAGTCGAGCCCCCTGACAAGGATCCGACTAGTCGCCTGGCCTGGAGCCGCGCTTCCGAAAATGTGACCTATGTAAATACAATGCGACAGACTTCACAACAAGACATGCAAACTAAGCAAAACAAAAACAAAAACCACTCCCAAATTCAGTCCCCTCTCCACTGGAAGGGACAGTCAGTAACTACATTTTGATTGTAGCGCACTGTTTTAAGGGATATTTTGCTTAAATAATAATTACTATAAAAATTTGATTAGTCGTTTTCCAAACCTTTTTGTTTGGCTGTGGGTTTGGAATTTTGTCTTCTTGAGGGAGAGGAGATTTGGGGGGGGGGGGATTTGGCGGGGGGGGAAAGGGGAAAAAACGGGAGTTAAGAGAAGAAAGAAAAAAAAAACACCTGAGAATGTGAATGTTGTGAATTGTCTTCTACTGTCGCTTTTCCTATGCCCATTGTAGTGTGCAAGGCTGGCCTGGAGCTGGCCCATGGGGTCCGGGGAGCAAAAGGGGTAGCATGTAAAAAAGTACTGCACGGGTTTACACAGCAAAAGTGCTTTGATCTGTGGCACAATTTTTATTTTTTTTCCTTTATTTAAATTTTCTGTAATAAATGCTTATTCAAAAAATGTTCCCTTTGCTGACCTCCTGGTGGTCTTTCCGCGATTAAGTAAAAGGGTGAGGGAGAGGGGTCCGTTGGTGAAAGAGAGTAGAGGACAGTGGAGTGGGCTGGGGGAACTCAAGTTAAAGACACAGGTCAGAGGGACTGGGCAGGTGAATGAAGAAAAGGACAGAACAGTGAAGCAATCTGACATTTTAAAGAATGACAAGAATCTTTAAACATGCTATTAAGCAATGTAAGGGCAGCATCTTTTTGTTTTTCAATTAAATCATCATCATCATCATCATGTTATTTTTTGTTGTTATTGTTGTTTAATATTTCATTTGGGTTCTGTGGGCTGAGTCAGACAGGACTTCAAGAAAGCTGCCATGGGAGGGTCAGACTTTCTTACAATGCTCCAGTGGGAAAACAGAGCTAAGAAACTAATGAAAAGAAGAGATAACTTAACTTGTCTTCTGGGAAGGTGACTTTACCTGAGCTAAAGTCACTAAAAATGTTTTATAGTAGATAATAAGGTTTTTTTTTTTGTTTTTTGGTTTTTTGGGGGTTTTTTGCTGGTAGTTTTATAAAAAGAAGAAAAACTAGACTATACACACCCACACACACACACACAAACATGCACACACACACATTTCCCCTGTGGTGAACTATTGATATGAATTCTTATGTTGCCTCTTGGCCTAATATACGACATTTCTCTTTTTTTCCCTCATAGGAAAGGTTAATGTGAGTTTTAGGAAAGGATGAGGGGAGACAGAAAATGAGACAAAAAGAAGGAAGGAAAGAAGGAAGGAAGGGAAACAGGCACACAGAGACAAACACAACAAATATACAGACACACAGACGTGCACAGATATGCACACAGTTTTATACAGAGATACAGAGGTGGATTCAAATTATGTACATATTATTTGATAAAATGGACTGCTTCTTCCCAGAAAATAAAAGTTAAAGGAGTTAGCCAAGGTCCTGAATACCTGGGCAGGCATTGATTTTATAAATCAAAAGTTAGGAAGGGAGAACAGAAAAAGAGATGGAGTTACAATTGGTCAGTCCTATGGACATGCTTCACTTAGGTCTGAGCATTTGGCACAGTTTTGATGACCAGCAATAGGAATTGGTGACTTTTGAAAGCACAATGCAAACAAGAATCATTTACTAAAGCTTAAGCTTCACAATTTGTGCTGTTAATCCTTAAAAATGGGGCAGGGTTCTGGAATGCTACAAGAAGATAGAGGATCTATTATTAATTCCATAGGATTAAGGAACAGTATAAATGATTTCACTGAAGAGATTTTAGGAGTGACACTGATTTCTGGAAATGTTTTTCACTTATTCTAGAAGAACAACTGATATAAATTATGTCATTGACCCAATGACAAGCCATCAAATGCTAGTCAGTGGCCTGTCTGGTTGTTAAATGTCCCTGTTACCCCTCTAGCAAATCTTGCCATTAAGCCTAAGGTGGTTAAATTTAATACTAATGGAGAATCTAGTTAGAAAAAAGAGTTTAGTGGCCTCCCTAGAGTTCTAAATATTCAAATGCAAAGAGTACATTTTTGAAATCTATTTTTAATTACATTTTATCAATGGTGGGGCAGAGAAAAGTATGGCACTATGGTTAGGGAAAGAGCAAGCAATTTAATTAACAAAGAGAGCTTGCTATGGTATGGCATAGTGGTAAGAGCATTGGTCTTGCAATCAGGAGATTTTGGTTCTAATTTTGACTCTCTTACTTTGAGCAAGCCATTTTGTTTCTCATCTTTAAAATGAGATGATTGAACTAAATGACCTCTCAATTCTCTTCTGGCCCTACTATTCCAGAACTAAAGATTTACCTTCTCAGAAGTTTACTGAGGAAAACTAAATCTATTGTTTTATTGGTTCCAAGGGGGGAAAAGATATTTATTTACCATGTCCTTTGAGACTATAAATAGGATCATAGTTTGAAAGCTGAAGAAGACCATTAAGTACAACCTCTTAATTTTATAATTGAAGAAACAGAAGATCAGAAGAATCAAGTGACTTCTCCAGGATGACAAAGCTAATGTCTTCCTGATTCCAAGTCCAAGACCTATCCACTATGCCATATAGATTGTGCTACTCTATCAGCTTCACAGAATGTTTCTATGTGTTCATTTTTCACTATTTTCATTGATCCAGTCAAAAACGAGTCATTTAGAAATAAACAGGGTATGACTATTTGAGCTCCTTTGTATCCTGCTGAGTGGGTGATGCCTTTGCATAAAAGGTTTGGGACATTTGGAGAGTTCCAGCTTGCCTAGGAATTTGAAATTCATTTTTTTGCATCTGGCATATATATCCCCTTTAAAACAAATAACCAGATCTAGATTTAAACATGATTGGATGCCTTAAACTTGGGCTCTGCTCCAGAAAAGAGAATTTTTTCTTGTTTTCTTACTGTTCTCATTTTTATCCTTTATTGAATCCTCTGCTTCCTCCAGACCATTTCATATATTCCCTACATTTATTATTCAGCCTAAATTTTCTCCCCAGGTCTTTGAGATTTTGATACCAACCAGATCTGTGAAACTTACATTTTACTTAGGGTAGGTAAATTTGAGAATGTGGATATGTGTGAACATTTGTGGTTTAGGATATATGCTTCACAACAAAATTCAAAGTGCACAAAAATTCACAGCCTTGGGGATTATTTGCCTCCAGCAATGAGTTTCTATCTTATCTGTGGTGGGAAAAAATGGCCTTTATATCCATTTGTTACTTAGAGAGATGCCAAGGGGTTCTGGTTTTTATAGATGTGCTGACAAGAGTAAGAAGCTTTTTACACCCATTATGTCCTGATGGCCACACAGCAGTGGTTTCTCCAGGCTCCCAATCTTCCTCATGCCTTTCTGCCTTTGCCACTGTTTTCCTTCATCCAATTCTAATAGCTGTATGAAAATGGCATTTTATCAATCTATGAGCCTAGGGGGTGATAATCCTTTCCCACTGACACATTACAAGGTACAGGGGGGATTATTCCACAGTGCAAGTGATGTCCTTCCTAATTCCTCCTGGCTAGGCTAGTCCCCAGAGACTGAGGAATATATTAGATAGATGGAAGAAGCCACATGATTTTACTATTGTGCTCTCATTGCCAGGACCCTAATCCATAAGTAAGAGGCCTGGGGAAATACATTTCTCCAGATCTAGATTGAAAGGGTGATGGGGTACCTGAAAACTTGGGTTTGGTTAGTTTAATAGATGTCTTGGGGAAAGAGCTCCTAGGAAAACAGTATGTCTAAGAAGCACAACTTGTAAATCAACAGTCATACCCCTATAAATTGAGTGACCTACCTTCCTGGTGACACTCTCTGTTTTACTGAAATTATCTCCTACTTGAGTAACTTTATTCTGTTATTCATGTAATATTTTATATTAAAAATAGAGCTAGTTTGTCTCTTTGCTGTGCTTTCCCTCAGGATGCTTACATTCTAGTAGGGAAAGAATATCCACAAAGAAGGAAGCAGTTCAAGGTGAGTTACTGTGGTTTGCAAAGCTACAAAGAAGAGTAAATGGATATACCTTTTCTAGTAGTAAAAGCAGTATTGATGTGGTTATAGTTCCACAAGTGTAATAGTTGAGGATGAAGAGTGGTTTCTGAATAAATGGCTTAGGAATAAGTCATTTTTGTCATTAGCTGACCTGATTCACTACATGAAACACCAATCAGGAGGATGTGGGAAGAAGACCCATTGGAAGTTCTGAGGGTAAAAGGGTTAAATCTTCTAGAGCATGTGTGAAGAGAAAAAAAAAAAGCAAAGAAAAACTAGAATGCACTCTGTTTGGGGCAGTCTAAAGGAAAGAAAAGCAATCACTACTTCTGCCAAGCCAAAGGTCAGTTCTGCTCCCAAGGGAGCCTCCTGGTGACTTGTCTCCTCAGGACTCAAAGCCCTCTCTTCTCCCTCTCCCCAACCCTGTGGAGCTGTTCTCTGCACCTGGCTCCTGCAATGGGCAAGCAGTAATCTACATTTATTTTATTCTCTGTTGTGGAAAGAACAGTAGCCTTGACAATTCAGAAACCTAATCTCTACTGCTACATCTGACATTAACTATGTGACCTTGAACAAAATTCTGGCTTCTTTATGCAAGTTTAACTGCAGTTTAGATTATTTTATCTATAGGGACTCTTCAAACTCTAAGATTTCATGCTTACTACTTTATTGCATCCCTTCATGTTCTTTATAGTTAATTTCATTGTAAATCTGGAGCATACCCTGGCTCTCATATTTTGAATACCCTCAGAAATAAGAGGTATTATTTACCAATGAAATGACTCTTCAGAACCATTCTGAGCCTTCTTTGGAGATGATTGACAAGCCCCTAAATATCCCAAATCTTTCTTTACTCACGAGGTGAAGTTTTAAGAAGTCAATATAGGAAAGAGGTAGAGTATCTATCTATTTGCATGCAATTCTTATCCTAAGCCAAAGTTAATGTATATTCTTGTTGAATACAACTATGTGGGCCATTCTAGAAGCCAATTACTAGGCTATTTTCACCCCAAGAGAGCATTTCCCTTTGGGGCTTGTAATTCTGGACAACAGCTGCTTCATATGCAGTTTAATGCCATACTTGCCTCCCAGCCAATTAGATGGGTCACTCTGGGGTTTGTAATGCCAGGAACAGATTGCAGGGTTTGGTCTGTTCTATAAGATGCAAGTCTGGTTTGAAAGCCTGTTGAAGCAACAAGCCTGTTTCAATCCCCCAAATGGGAATTGGTGAGTCTTTTATCTACCTGCCAAATCTCATCCAGACAATTTGCAAAACAGTTTAAAGAGGATGTGTTCTAAAGACTGCTCCCACAGCTGCAAGTGTTTTCCAATGTTCACATTTAAAGGTTTGAGGCTAACTCATCTAGATAGCCAAGCACTTTTAACCTTTTCTCCAGTATTTTTCTTGCATTAGTTTAGCTATCAAATTAGTCATATAGGCCCTAAAAATATTTTCTTAGCATCATTCATTTATGTATGAAAATTTTGGAATAGCTAGGTTTAGAAAGTGATTGCATAATTCATAATGCAAAATTACTCACATAATTTATGGTGGCACCAGTAATGACAATGATATCCTTTCAGATGCTCAAAACTATTCAAATATTGCTATTAGGATAACCAAGATAAAAGTAAAATCTGCTTGCTCTGTAGAGTGTTTTGAATTTACTTAATTATGCTGTCCCGTGCACATTTTTTATTTTTATTGTCACTTTATAATATGTCAAAAATACATTTTATATATAAAGTACTTTTATAGTTTTTTATATTGTGATGCCATATTTAAGTCTTTATTATAAAATGATTTACTGAATTTATTTGACAGGATTTATTATATTTTAATGGTTTAAAATATTAAATCTGGAGTCTAGAAAGCTTGTTACTTATTTATAAGCAGGGGACTATAGCTATGGGATATCACATAGATTGTTACTGTTTTGACAGTTAGACTTGTGAATGTTTTGGTTAGATTTGCTAAACTGATTTTTAAGCTCTTTATTAAAAGAAATGGATTGCTGAGGAGGGTGGAAAGGGATGAGAGTGATATAAAAATAAAAGATATGAATAATATTTGTTAAAGAAAGCCAAATTCCAAGAAAAGATTAGGGACATGTGAGGACAAATATAAGAAGTTGTGTGGAACTACATACAATATCATGATCCATTAACCTTTAGTCCCAAAGTATATTTATTGTCAATGATAGCTCAACCCCAGCAACTCAGTTGAGATTTCCCACATAAACTCCCTGAAAAGTGGTGGCCCAGACTTCATTATCTTCAAAGATAATTAAGAAGTCTGAGAAATTTTAAATGAATCACAAAGGACTACTGGTTTAAGTAGGTATAATATATATAATCTTGAGGGAAGCATGCTCTAGGAAGTGACATGGACTCTCAAAACTCAAGAAAGGGAATTATCATAGCCTTAACCAAGTCACAGAAACTCTAAAGAGGAGGGGGCCAAAATAATACTAGCTTTTTTTTGGTATCATGGATTCTTTTTGGTAGGCTGATGAGTCCTTGTTAGAATAAAGAGTTTAAATACATCAAATAAAATAGAGAGGATTTCAGAGGAAAGAAATTATATTAAAATAGTTATTAAAATATTTTTAAAACAAGTTTTTGGATCCCAGAATAAATAGTAGAGGTGATCATTATATATGCAGATAAGGAAAAAGACAAGATATAGGACCAGATCCATTGTAATTTGCAGATGAAACTTGCAAATATGTATATAATAGGTGACTACCAGAGATCAGTATAGGAAGACAAAAACACAGAGGAAGAAAAATGTTTAAGCGTTCTTGCTTTTGTTAACCTAGAACACCAAATGCAACTGGATTCACTAATCCAAAGATTTGAATGATATACAAGTTTTTAGAATTAGAAATTATCTCAGGCAACAGACAATCTGATCCACAGATGAGGAAGATTTTCTTTTTACAAAATTCACAAGTGATCATCCAAATTTAACTGTTGCTAAAGCAGTTCATTCCACTTTTAGATAATTCCCATTATAAAGAAGTTTTTCCTTTGATGCAGCAGAAGTCTATCACTCTTCAAATTTCACCTCAAGTAAATCACTTTAAATCCTGTTTTCAAAAAATAGATTTTCACATACTCAAAGTGAACTATTTCACATTCCCACATTTTCACTTTGATTTTGTATTTTGAATATATACTTGCTGATCTATTACTTTGCCCTAAGATTTTGGAGAGATATTAATTATATTTGTTTTGATTGAACAAAGAGATTCTTCTCCCCTCAGAATATAGCTTCCATAGCTCCATGTAGTGACAAATTTTGTTTTTGTGTGTCTTTGAGAAGCTTAACAAGCTCATTTCACTATATACACATAACTTCAACCTGAAGTCTTTCTTATTAGACTTTGAACTTTGTCTTTCCTGAAGGAGTCAGGAAGTCAAATTTATAGGATTCATGGGTCCTTGGCCAAATAGTAGAAGTAGAGAAAAGCTAATGTTTTGTGATAATGATGATGATGGTGATGAAGATACTAATAATAATAACTGATTTAATATGTTTGCAAAGAGCTTTCTATATATTGTTGCAAAACAAACTTCTGAAATATAGATATTATCACCATTTTTACTGATGAAGAAACAAAAGCTTAGAGAAAGTGATAATTCACTCAGAGTCACACAACCATTTATTAAGTGCTAGAGACAGAATTTGCCTTTAGATCTTCTGGACTCCAGAATCAAGTGGAATGCTTTACATTTTAGTGAGTATTTAATGAAGGTCTGTTGAGTTCAATTGAATTTTGCAACTCTCCTTATCTAAGTTCAGAACTCTGTGGAAAACAGGGAGTGTAGAAAGTGTTTGGAAGGGGGGTTCTTCCCCAACCCTGTTGTGTCTACAGATAAAACTGGTTAGCAAAGGATAGAGGTATCAAACACAAGATAAATAAGCATTCCCAAGTGGAACTGAACCAGATTAAAATGAAATTTGGAAATGTTCAACAAATTAAATAAAGATACAATAAAACATAGCATTACATTTTGAAATTAAGTCAATATAGTGGCCCTCAGGAATCCTTATGAAAAGTTTTGGGACTCCCCATTTTATTTTAATTTGACAGTACTGATGAATCTTTGTAAAAAAGGAAAAAGATGCCACCTTTGCCAGACAGAATGTACATTGGCTAGATAAATTTATATCTTGACTTTGTATCTGGCTTACATGGTATTGTGTCAGTCATCTTTGGATAAGATTCGAAAGAAGGGAGAGTAACCAGATAATAAAGGAAAATTTGAGAAAAGAATGAGAACTAGTTCCTTGTAAAACATGTGTACTGTATTAACTGTTAGAAGTTGCCTTATAAATTGGTTTAGCCATTATGAAAAGCAATTTGGAGTTACATTAGGGAGGAAGTAGTTGAAATGTCTCTAACCTTTGACTCAAAGGCCCTACTATAAAACATCTGTCTCCAGATGGAAAGCAAAAAGAAATGTCTCATCTATACAACATTATCAATAGCAATATTTTTCGTGGCAGCAAGGAATTGGAGGGGGAGAATAGGTTTCCATTGATTAGGAATGACTAAGTATGCTATGATACATAAATGTAATGAAATCTTATTCTACAATAAGAAACAAAAACTATGAAGGATTTGGAGAAGCAGAAGAAAACATGAAATGATGCAAAGTGAAATAAGAAGAATTAGGAAAATATACATACAATAAATACAATAACATAAATGAGGAACCACAAAAATGCGAAACACTATAATTATAAGGAATAAGCTTAACAATAAAGATAAGAAACTTTATTTTCTCCCTTTTTTATAGAAAGGGAGGACTGTAGGAGTGAAACAATATGCAATCTGTCCTGAACTTTTCCCCCTAATTTTGCTCTATTCCTTATACCAATCCACTTTTCTTTGGAGGGTGGTGGAGTGAGAAATGAAGTATGTAAAAACAAAATATATGAATAATTTTTAAAAACTTAAAGTTTCCTTCATTTTGTAACTTTACCCCTTTTCTTATCCTAAATAATTGTACGGTCACTTTTAGCACTTAAAGTGCTTGTTTGGGGGGAGTAAGGGAAGCAAGAAGTTACTTTTGCTCACTTATTCTCACCTAAACTAAATGGTAAAGAAATCTAAGCACAAAGAACACAGGATATGGAGTCAGAAGGCTTAGATTTGAACCCTAGTTTTGCTATATACTAGATGTGTGACTTTAGGCTCTCCAAATCTCCATTTCCCCATGTATAAAGTTAGGGGGTTGCACCATATACTCTGAAGTCCATTCACCTCTAAACAAAATAAAACCAACTTGGAATGTGAATAAGTTTGTATACAGGACTTTGTTGTTCCACAAAAAGCAATTTGGAGATATTTTGTGAAGCAAAAGGTCATATAAAAAATTTTGTGAAGCAAAGGGTCATATAAGATACAAGAGCAGAGGTGACAAGCACAGAGTCCCACCCTCACTAAATCTTTTTTTTTTCTTTCCATTTATTTGTTTTCCACCAGCAATAGCAGCCCTTCCCTTTAGAGCGGCTTCCTTTTCTTCCTCCTTGAACAGGATAAACTACTCTTAAAGACATATTGATTTTTAAAAGACCAAAACTCCAAATGTCTGATTGGTTTCGTAAAAAGAGCCCTCTGGGATCTTAAGTGTCTCCTTTACCTTATTTATTTTCCTATAAATTGAACAGTACTATATAGCTTATGTCCTAAAGTGTATTGATTAAATCTCACCCTTTCCTTTCTCCTGTTCAATTCCCCTATTTCTCCATTACTGGTGTACTCAATATTTTGTAAACATTTGAACTCCCTTGCACACCTATCAAATGAAATTAAATAGTATGCATTTTCAAATTATCTGGCTTGTTATTTATTTCCACAAAAGATTACACGTATATATCCAGAAAATGAATTGCCACCATATGATAATCATTAGTAAAGGACTTTTTTTTGATTTGGGATGTTTTGTTTTTGTTTTTTGTTGTTTTATTTTTTTAATCTGATTCCTGAAGTTTCTATTGCTCTATTATTTTGAGCTGTGACTGATGATCCTCAGTGCAGACCTAAAACATCTTGTAGATCCCAAAGGACTGAAACATCAATGATCATGTTTAATAGAAACATAGCTTTAGAAACTGAGAGAAGTAGAATGAGGAAGGAACCTCAATCTGAAGAAGACCCATAGAAATAAAGGAAATTGTTAAGTCATTAGGAAATCAAAGTAAGTTACCAAATTATCTTTGTTTCCTCTTACTAATTACATAAGAGGAATATTTTCTGTTATTGATGCCTCATTGGCAAAGAGAGATTTGAAGAACAAAGGAACACATGTAATATAGTAAGAAGTTAAAGCTCCCAAATCTTCCTCTTGGGCATTTTGATTTCAAAGATCATAGAGGACTGGGAGGGACTTACAGGTCATCAAGTCCAACTTACTTATTTTATAGATGAGGGAATTAATGCTAAAAGACTGATTTGTCCACAGTAACACAACTAGTAATTGTCTGAGGCAGAATTTGAATTCAGAAATTCTTGGTTCTTGGTTTGACACTCTACCCACTAAGTCTGGCTTATAAATTGCTCACTTATTCTAATTTATCTGGTATATACTCTTAAGATATGTATAAACATATCTGATGTTTATAGAAGATGTGAGCATTTGTTAAGCACTTGCTTACGTTATGCCATTTAAGCATCAAAACAATCCTATGAAGTAGATAGTAGTGGTCCTGTTATTATCCACATTTTACATATAGAAAAACAATCTGAGAGAGGTTAATTTCTTTATTCAGGGTCAAACACCTAACAAACATCAAAAGAGGGAGCTAAATTTATAGAGCTAACCAAGCTGTATCTTTTGTGAAGACCTGAACATGCAATGTAACCATGGCCCTATACCTACCAGAAATCCCATCTCTTCCAGAGTCTGCTCTGTTTCTCTGATTATTAATCAAATGACCTTTTCATACTGGTGTTCCTCTTCCTCACCCTCAACCATCTAAATAAAAAGGTATACTTGGAGAGGATATATAATAAGTGTTCCAAAACTCTTAGTGTGGTTTTAAGCTTTAAAACTATTAAATTAAAGCTTAAAATCTACACTAAGACTTTGGGGACATTATAGTAGCTCCTTTTATTATAGCAAAGAGCTAGAAGCTAACAAAGGATACTTAACAATGGGGAATAACTGAACAAATTATACTATATAGATGTAATGAAATGTGGTACTAACATAAGATGATAAAAGAGATGCTTTTAAAGAACTATGGGGACACTTTTTCAACTGACAAACACAAAGTACAAAAAAAAAACAGAAGAAAAATACAATAGCAATGTTATTTTAAAAAAATGACTTTCAAAGACTGATCAATGCAATGAGCAACTACCATTCCAGATGAATGATTATGAAACATGCTTCACACTCCCTGACAGATGATGGGCTCAAGGTATAGAATGAGACAGTTTTGGACATGGCACTATATAAAGAAGCATTATGTTTTATCATTATTATCTACTTAAAAAGAAAAGCAAGCTGTACATAAAATTTAGTCTCATGTATAATTCTTTTTTTCTGTTTTATTTTATATGAGGAAATGTTCATTTTGTTTGATGTTGCCTAAGTTCATCATAAATACAAAAAAATACTCAAAACTGTACATGACATTTTATTCTTTTTTGACAGAATTTTTAAAAACTATAAACAATAAGTGGTTCAGAACAGAATTATCTGTCCTATAACTACATGCTTACAACTTTTCATAGACATTACCTACCCCCAAGCAGTACACGGCACATTCCAAAGACAGGAATTCTAGGAAATATATAACTCACTTTATTTAATGCTTCACCCTTTCAACATGCAAAAAACATAGAAAATACAACAACACTCCAATACATGTTTGGCATGTGGAATTTAAAATAATCAATCATTAAATGTTGGATTAAGTAATTCTGGTCCTTAGTTTACCCTAAAGTTTATAATCTGGCTCTTTTCCATTTGACTTTCTGTTACTTTCAGGGACTTCTGATTAGTCTTTGACATTTCTACTTTATCATTTCAGAAATAAATGAAATGGACAGAGGCAGAGCCCAGCAAAGAGCAGGCTACTACTATTCTACTCTATTTACTCTCTGATCTTGAGTTCTTGGCCTAGGAATATGTTTCATCCTTCTTCAGGTGTTCTCTATATCAACTTTCACCATTTTAACATTATAGATATTATAGTCTTTAGATGAGGCACCTCACTTTCTCTTCTTTCTGTGTGTATCTGTTTGGCCATATAGTAGAGGGGAAAAAACCCTAAACAAGTAGTCAAGAGACCCATGTTCTAATTTTACCCATTGTCTGTGAGTAAGTCAATTAAATCCTCTAGATGAATAAAACAGCAATAACAACATCTGCCTAAATTCTCTCACAAGGTTGTTATGAGGATCAAAGGAGATAGTGATATGAAGCCCTCTGAAAATTATAACACATACATTTCCATGTCCTGCTGTTCCCCAGCACCAAATTTATCTTTTCCAAATCTTCCCATTTCTTTTTCTTAATTCCATTTAACTGAACTTATTCCAAACCATAACTGCTTCACCATTTGGCTTTTAGAGCTACTTGCCACAGAATGTGAGCATCCTCACCACTTACTTTTCAGACTCCCCAATAGTATTATTATCTACTTTCCTTTCTTGTGAAAATTACACTAGATTTTGACCTAAAAATGACCTTTTTTTAGAAGATCCACATCTTTTTGTGCCAAAGACCAGCATCAACTCTTGCCTTATTTACAACCAGAGCCCAAGGAAGGTACATAATAGGGTATGCATCTTTCAACCATAAGAAAACTAGTATTTGCAGAGTTTAGTTCTTATTTTATAGCCTATCACAACATGTAAGCATATTTCATTTGCAATAGTCCTACCTAGCAATGAAGGTGGATTTTCCCAGAAGAGTATCTCTGACTTTGCAACAGGGATATATGTATATATATATATATATATATATATATATATATATATATACATATATATGTATGTATATATATATATGTATGTATGGGCCTTGCTTACATATATATATACATATGTATATATATATGTGTGTGTGTGCATGTGTGTATGGGTATGTACATATGTGTATGAATGTGTCTATATATTTACATATGCATATAATAAGTCTCAGAGAGGATTCCACTTCATTTATATATATCTTCTTTTGTTGGGCATAAGAGTAGCTCCAAAATATTTAATATTTATCTGAGGATGTCAGAGAAAGGCAAAGTTTTCCTACCTTTAAGGTAAAATTATTGCAAAGCACTATATTTCAGGCATTTGTTTTATTATCCAGCCAAGCCTTGACTGATTACTTTATACCCAGCAACTTGATGATTACTGTTTTCTCTAGAACAATTTTTCTCTATTATCTAATAATGGGGATGTCTCTGTTTCTCTGACTTCTAATATTTTTATATCTTAATGTCTGGCTATCATAGCAAACTTCATTATTCAGGGATTAGGGAACTTTGCTGCTATTCTATTCTATTTGAAGTGTCAATTACATCCAACATTATGAGCTGCTACCTTTCTAGTTTTGATTAAGCTTGCTGTATTTTACTCTGTTTTCTTTCTAGAACATAAGGGCTTGGTTTCTTTTTCCTTAATTATTAAAATCAGTGAGACTTTCTTTCCCACAGTAATTAGTGA
The DNA here is from genome assembly GCA_023553655.1 of Myrmecobius fasciatus. Classification (NCBI taxonomy): domain Eukaryota; kingdom Metazoa; phylum Chordata; class Mammalia; order Dasyuromorphia; family Myrmecobiidae; genus Myrmecobius; species Myrmecobius fasciatus. The sequence goes on from JAJPUD010016441.1 coordinate 27,957, forward strand.
GGGGGGGGTTGGGGGGGAGGGGGAGGGGGAGGGGAAGGAGAGTGTAAAAGAACAGACTTTTGATGAGAGTCAGGTAATTGGAAAATAACTGCTTAAAAAAAATACACTTTATTATCTAATCTAAGGAAGTAACCATGACATAATATATAGAGAGCTGATCTCAGAATCAGGAAGACTAGTCCTGCTTCTAACATGTATTGACTGTGCTTCTGGGCAATCACTTAACCTCTCTGCACCAGAAAAGTCTTAAAGATTTTTAGCTGCAGAATAGGTACCAGCCTGCACAAGCAGTATCCTCATTTAGAATTCACTCTATTAATGAAATCACAGGTTCAGTTAAAAAGAAATCAAAAGTAGTAAAGTCAGCATAGTGTAATGGCTAGATTTCTCAGCACAGAGTATAAAGGCTTAATTTCAAATTCTGCCTCTAATATTTAATAACTTTGTGCTTGATTCTGAACAAATCAATTAGCTTCTCCATAATGAAAGCAACTCCCTAGGACTTATTGTCATAGACATGTTGCTCTCACTTGGTGGAGGAAGTCCTTACACCAGTAATTCCTTACACTGAAAGTAGCAGCATTCCTTCACATATCCATGTCTCTGACTAAGTACTAAATACAATCATCTCATTTTAGGAAAACCTCATATTAAAAGATACACATTTATAAATGAAGGAATTATTGTTCAAATTATTAACAAGTTTGTTAAAATTAACAACAAATTGTATTTCAATAACAACCTACTATATTCCTTTTAAAATTTAAAAATTTCATTCAGGTTAAAAAAGTCAGATTGACAAACAACTTCTTAAAAACATTTGCAAAAAATTGGAAATTATTCCTATCTGCCTTCTATACAAAGTAGTTAGCTGCAGCAGATGGTATCTTACTATGCTAAGGAATAAAAATATTGAATTTCACTGTGCTGTTTCAAGCAAACACATGATTACTTCACCTAATACCATACTTTTTCTCTAAAAGCAAACAATGACTTCATTGAATTTATTTGGATAAATATGAAGTGATCAAGCAATGAACTGAATACTGATGCTGTCATCTATTGTGGACTTAATCCTCCATTGCAGGGAGAAGTGGTAAGGTGGGGGGAGAATGTTATAGCAATCTGGAACAGGATGATTTCAAGAGAAAATGAAAGTTTTCAGTTTATGACTTTTGAAGGCCCAGAAGGGGTGATTTAAACCTGTAACAGGGAGAGTGGGAGATTATGGAATTGCAATCCCTAGAGGTCTGCAAGTACAGATTCAATACTCATCTATATTGGAGGGTGAGATGTGCCTGGAATAAATAACCTTTTTGATACTCCCATGTATCAATGAAATTACAATAAAATGACAAGACTTAAAGTACTTGGTTAGCTTCAAAGCTATTTTGCCTTTCTGTCATCTATTTTGAGAGCAAAAATGTACAGCCACAGAATTGGATTAGAAAATTAAAAATAATTCTTTTAAGGCATTCTTCCATCATTCCTAGTATCAAAGCACTAAATCTCATTCCAAAGCATTTATCAACACTTTCCATTCTGCTATCCCTTAAAGCTTTGGTCCTGTGTGTCTTATCCCATATCTTTCACAATTAAACTCTTTGCCACTACTTTCTTGCATCCTTCTCAGTACTCAATACCTTGAAATCTGACTTCCACACCTACCATTCAGATGAAACTGCCATCTCCAAGACTACGGATGATCCCTTTATTCTTAAATTTAACAACCTTTTTTCAATCCTTATCCTTCTGGATCTCTGGGTAGTGTTTGACCCAGTTGACCATCCCCCCTGACTAGATATTCTCTCTTCTCTGGATTTTATGATACTACTTTGTCATGATATTCTTCCTGCTTATCTGACCAACACTTCTCAGTCTCCTTTGCAGGATTATACCTTATATCTGGGTCTTCTCCTTTTCCTTATACTCTTTGTCAATGATATCATCTCCTAAAAATTCAAATATAATCAATATGCAGATGATTCCAAAATCTATGTATCCAGTCCTCATCTCTCTCTTGACTTCCAGTCCTTCCTCTCCAATTACTTGCTTGAAATATCCCACCTTGATGTTCTATTGAAGCCTCAAATTCAATGTGTCCAGAACAAAACTCATTATGCCATTCAGGCCTCCTTCTAATTTCCCCATTCCTGTCAAGAGCACCGCTATTTTCCTAGTTATCCAAGTACATAACCTAGAAACCATCCCCTCTTCTTCACTCTCACTAACATTCAACCATTTCCAATCACATGATTAGTCTTGTCAATTCTACCTCCGTAATGCCTATCCTTCTCTCTACTCACAATAGCCTCTTATAATCCCTTGGTCTATTACAATTGCTTTCTAACTGGTCTTCCTCCATCCAGTCCCTTTGGATTCCTCTATCCAGTTCACTGATTCATCTTTTACAAAGCTGCAAATTTCTCTTTTCTTCAGATTAAACGTGTCATTCCCCTGTTCAGGAAGCTTGGCTAGATATTTAGAGCCCTTGCAGTCTTGCTTCAATCCACCTTTCTACATACTTTTTTTTCCTTTTTTTTATTATAAAGCTTTTTATTTGCAAAACATATGAGTGACCTTTCAACATTGACCTTTGCAAAAAAACTTTTTTTTTCCCAAGCTTTTCCTTTCCTTCCCCCTACCCCCCACCCCTAGATGACAGGTAATCTAATACATGCTAGATAGGATAAATTATATGACAAATACAATACATGTATACATATCTATACAGTTTTCTTACTGCACAAGAAACATCAGATCTAGAAAGAGAAGAAGAAAAAAAAAACAACCTAAGAAGGAAAACAAAATGCATGGAAATATTCACAGAAAGCGTTAAAATGCTGTGTTGTGGTTCACTCTCAGTTCCCACAGGCCTCTTTCTGGATGTATATGACTATCTTCATCGCAGAACAACTGGTTTGAATCACATCATTGTTGAAGAGAACCATGTCCATCAAAATTGATCATCATATTGATGTTTGCTTACATTGTGTTTCCTTTATCTGATATATATCGTTTATGTAGATAAGATTTTTCTTGCACAACAATGATAAGTTTGGAAATATGTATACATATATTCGATTTGCCAATATTTTAACATAATTAACATGTAGTGGATATCCTGCCATCTAGGGAAGGGGTGGGGAAGTTGGGGGGAAAAAATTTGTAACGGAAAGCTATGTAAGGGTTATTGTTGAAGAATTACCCACACATATGTTATGCAAATAAAATAAAATTAAAAAAATTGATCATCATATAGTCTTGTTGCTGTGTATAATGTTCTCCTGGTTCTGCTGATTTCACTCAGCATCAGTTCATGCAAGTCTCTCCAGGCCTCTCTGAAATCCTCCTGTTGGTCATTTCTTACAGAACAATAATATTCCATAACATTCATATACCATAATTTATTCAGCCATTCTCCAATTGATGGGCATCTTTTCAATTTCCAGTTTCTTGCCACTACAAAAAGGGCTGCCACAAACATTTTTGCACATGTGGGTCCCTTTCCTTCCTTTAAAATCTCTTTGGGATATAGGCCCAGTAGAAACACTGCTGGGTCAAAGGGTATGCACTGTTTGATAACTTTTTGAGCATAGCTCCAAATTGCTCTCCAGAATGGTTGGATCCATTCACAGTTCCACCAACAATGTATCAGTGTCCCAGTTTCCCCACATCCCCTCCAACAGCTATCATTATCATTTCCTGTCATTTTAGCCAATCTGACTGGTGTGTAGTGGTATCTCAGAGTTGTCTTAATTTGCATCTACATACTTTATACTAGCGTCTAACCAATTTACTTGTTATTCCCTTTACCTGGCATACCATCCTCTCTCTAAGCTTTTGCACAAATCATTCTATATGCTTGGGATGCTTCCTCTCCCTTCCTCCTCCCTTTGAAATTAATAGATTATTCTAAAATTTAGTTTCAAATGCTACCTCCTTCAAAAAAAAAAAAAAGATGCTTGCTGATTGATTGATTTGAAGGGGAATAGTCATCCTGTGTCTGGAAATCACCTCACATATATTTTGCTAACTAGATGTTTAATTAAATTGATGTGACAGGCAGTTTTTAAGGATAAAACTAAAAATGCAAAGCTATCAATTCCCTTTGATGGAAACTGTCCTAATGAGCTATCTAATAGCTGTTATAGGGGCTAGCTGGTCTTTTCATGGGTGAGGGATCTTAATCAGAAAACATTAAAAAAAATTCTAATGTAACTAGTTTGAGCCTTAACATAGTAAATTTCTCTATTTTCAGTGAGTGTATTTTGGGCATCTTTAACATCATCACTTCACCCACTCTTTTTTTCACTTCTGAAACAATTTTTGAGCTTTTGTTCAGACAAAGACTCAGATTAATTGTAGATAATCAAAACTCACACTCCCTGGAAGGATTTTCAACATTATTGCAACAAAATTTCATGTTTTCTGTACTTAGATCCATCTAAAGAACGTGCAAGTTCAAGGATACTCTCGCATTAGCAAAAAAAAGGGGGGGGACTTTTAATTGATCCACACCAACCTGTTATGTTAGAGTGACTAAAGAGTAAATGACTACAATGCTTACATGTTGTGATTTAAGGGGCTTGCTCCAAAACACCTAATCTCTGATGCTAGATCTATCATCCTATATTCTGTTGTGATGCCATGTTCCACAGAAGACCATCTTTTTAAAAGTACATATTTTCTCAAGCCTTGTAATATGAAAATTTAAATTTCTAAATATAAAAATAGAAAAGCTATATCTAATAATAATAATTGTTATTATTATCAAAAACAGCAGCATTAATAATAGCTAACAGTTGACTAATGCTTTAAGATTTCCAAAGCACTTCATACCCATTATCTCGTTTGATTTGAGAACACTAGGAAACTAGGGGTAGGTGGAGGAGTCATTCCACCTTAAGCCAAGCAGATTCAATTCAATTCAATAAAATATAATTCAAGTCAACTCAATTAAATTCAGCATACATTTAGTATTTACTATATTTCAAGCACGGTTTTAGGTATTGGGAAGACATACAAGTGAAGCTTCTTTGCCCTTAGGAAATTGACATTCATCTTCTTCTGCTTCTCAGAGTCTTCACCCTTCCCTTCTTTAATTGTCTTCTCCTGCTCCTCAGACTTCTTTTCCTTCTCCCCTCTCCCATCCCTGTCGTTCTCTCCATCCTCTCTCCCTGCTCCCTTCCCTGCAATAGATGATGCAGTAGTGGAAGCTCTGAGGAGACCACAGAGATGGCCAACATGCACATCAGGAGGCTATGCCAGAACATGTTCTCCAAGATAGTCACATATCTGATAAACAACTGATAGACACCAGCAAAGACTATAAACTTCTGAAAAATTTGAACTAATTGAGGAGCTTAAAATATCTTAGAAAAGAAAGATAATACAGTAAACATAAGTAGAAACCTAAAGAACTTAAATCAGAAGTATGTAGCAGTTCAGCCTTATCTGCATTAGATCACTTTAACTGAAGAGCAAGTAGCAGCTCTTGAATACAGCCTACAAATTGGATGCATATTCAAAGAAATTCAAAGCAATGTACCAGAAGTTAAAGAAGCTATGAAAGAATTCTTTAGCACAAAGACTTTAACTCTGACAATGTTTCATAAGAGCTGAAATGCATGAGATGGAACTTATGAAACTTTTATACTTCAGTTCCATAAAAGTGCCAAGGAGAATCACATACCCACTTTTGGTGGTAACTTTGGAACTTTGATCACCCCTTGATGTTTTCCTAAAATGGTGTCTTCTGGAACTCTACCCAATCATGTACTTCATTGTGTGTCCTGGACCAAGGCAGGTTCAGAAATCAAGATCAGCTAAAATAGACACAGATGAAACACTCTGATTTCCTGTCTCCCCTTCACCTTTGGCTTTTTATTCTGAATGTGCTCCCATCCCATTCTTGAACTGATAAAATAAGAGATGATTTATAGGGGGGGGGGACCAAAGGAAGGGCAGCTAGATGGTGTAGTGGTTAGAGCACCAGCCCTGAGTTCAAATCTGGCCTCAGACACTTAATACCTTTTAGCTGTGTGACCTTGGGCAAGTCACTTAACCTCAATTGCCTCAGCAAGAAGAAGAAAGAAGAAGAAGAAGAAGAAGAAGAAGAAGAAGAAGAAGAAGAAGAA
>JAJPUD010016442.1:0-10935 GCA_023553655.1 Myrmecobius fasciatus
TTTCCTAGGTTTTCAAAGTTTATGTTATATTGGAATGAATTATTGTTTAAATGTTTGATAGAATTCACTTATAAATCCACCTAATTTGTGTGTGTGTGTGTGTGTGTGTGTGTGTGTGTGTAAAAGAAAGAGACAAAGACAGAGACACAGAGAGAGACAGAGAGAGAAGGAGGGAGGGAGGGAAAGAAGGAGGGAAAGAAGAAAGGGGAAAGGGAGAAGGAAGTTGGGCATATTTTAATTCTAACCCAAAAGAATCAACTAAAACTAATTGAAATAATTAATAACTTCAGCAATCTGTAGGATATATGAATCTGCATACATCTCAACTTTTTGTATTACTAACAAAATCTAATGAGAAGATATAGAAAGAGAAATTCCATTTAAAATAATTTCAGTATCTAGTCATATACAAAAATGCTCTAAATCACTATTGATCAGAGAAATGCAGATTAAAACAAAAGGTCATCACCTCACATCTATCAGAGTTGCTAATAAGACCAAAAAAAAAAAAAAAGGAAAATGTTGGATTAGGGGAAGAGTAGGAAAACTGGGACCCTATTGAGAGGAGTTGTGAACTGATCCAACAATTCTAGAGACCAATATCCCCTAAGGGCTATAAAACTGTGAATACCCTTTGAATCCAGCAGTATCTCTGCTAAGTCTATATCATGAAGACATGCAAAAAGGGGAAGAAGACCAATTTGTACAAAAATATTTATAGCAACTCTTTTTGTGGTGGCTAAGAATTGAAACCAAAGGGATGTATATCAATTAGCAATGGCTAAACAAGCTGTGGTATATGATTATGATGGAATATATTGCTGCAAGTGCTATAACAAATGACAAGCAGGACGATTCAGTAAAATCTAGACTTACATGATCTGATGCATTGTGAAGTGAACAGAACGAGGAGAATATCTGTACACATTAACAGCAATATTGTTCGATGAAGAATTGTGAATGACTTAGCTATTCTCAGCAATACAATGATCTAAGACAACCTCAAATTATTAGTGATGAAGCATACCATCTGCTTTCAGAGAAAGAACTGATATTAATTAAATACAGACTGAAGAATACTATTTTTCACTTTCCTTTTTTTAAATCTTCTTATTCAAAATGGCTAATATGGAAATGTTTTACATAATTGTACATGTATTATGTGTATTTGATTGCTTACCATCTCAGGGAGGGAGGAAGGACAGAAGAGAAGAAGAAGAGAACTTGGAACTCAAAAATTTAAATAAAAGTGCTAAAAATAAAATAAAATTACTTCAGAAAATATAAAATACTTAAGAGTCTACCTGCCAAGAAATACACAGGAACTACATGAGCACAACTACAAAACCTTTCACATAGTAACTACTATATAAATGCTGGCTATCATCATCATCATCATCATCATCATTATGTTACTTGCTTATGCATAGGTAAGACCAATATAATTAAAATGAAAATACTACCAAATAATTTATTGTTCAGTACCAGGCCAATTAAATTACAACAGGATTGTTTTATACATGGAGAAAAAAAATGAGAAAATTCATTTGGAGGAGCAAAAGACCAAGAATATCCAGTGACTTAATGAGGAGATGGAGAGAGGAAGAGATAAAGAAAGCAAACTAGCAGCATCATATCTCAGACTATATTACAATGTAGTAATCACCAAAAGAATTAGTACAGTTAAGAAATAGAGAGACTAATCAGTGGAATGGATTAGGTACAAAATATACACAAGCAAGTATTTGATCCCATTTGAATGAGCCCAGCTTTTGGGGTAAAAATTTGAACTGTTAAGAAAACTAGAAAGCAGGCTGACAGAAATTATGGACCAATACCTCACACATATACCAAGATAAGTTCCAAATGAGTATATAATTTAGTCATAAAGATTGACATCATATGGACGTGGCTCTTTTCAACAATGAGGTGACAGGCAATTCCAACAGACTTGTGATGAAAAGTGCCAGCCACATCCAGAGAGAGAACTATGGAGACTGAATGTAGATCAAAACATAGTATTTTCACCTTTTTGTTGTTTGTTTGTTCGTTTTTCTTTCTTCCTTGTGTTTTTCCCCTTTTGATCTGATCTTTCTTACACACCATGACAAATATGGAAATATGTTTAGAAGAATTGCACGTTTAACATATATTCCATTACTTGCTGTCTTGGGAGGAAGGAAGGGAGGGAGAGAGGGAGAAAAATTTTGAAAGAGAAGATTTTGCAAAAGTCAACATTGAAAACTATCTTTGCACGTATTTGGAAAAATAAAATACTACTTTAAAAAGATCACAAATTAGTGATATATGAAATAAATTGCCCATCAGATCTATGGATAGGGAAAGAGTTTATGACCTAAGAAGAGAAAGAGATTCTCATAGGAGATAAAATTGACAATTTTGACTCTGATTACATAAAATTAAACTTTTTCATAAGAAAGGCAGCTGAGTCTAAATCACTATTGATTAGAGAAATGCAAATTAAGACAAGTCTGAGGTGCCACCTCTCAGATTGGCTAATATGACAAGAAAAGATAATGATAAATGTTGGAGAGATTGTAAGAAAACTGGGACACTAATACATTGTTGGTAGAGTTGTGAACTGATCCAATCATTCTGGAAAGCAATTTGGAACTATGCCAAAAGGCTTAGTGGGATAGTGACTCTACTGTGTGGGATAGTGACTCTACTGAGTCTGTATCCCAAAGAGATTATTTAAAAAGGAAAAAAAACCCACATGTGCAAAAATTTTTATTTATAGCAGCCCTTTTTGTAGTGGCAAGGAACTAGAAACTGAGTGGATGCCCATCAATTAGGGAGTGACTGAATAAGTTATGGTATATGAATGTAATCCAATATTATTGTTCTATAAGAAATGATTAGCAGGCTGATTTCAGAAAAGCCTGGTAAGACATACATGAACTGATGCTATGGGAAGTGAGTAAAACCAAGAGACCATTGTAGAAGGAAAAGATTATGTGATCATACTGTGATCTACTTGGCTCTTTTCAACAACAAGGTTATTCAAGGCAATTCAATACACTTCTGACGGAAAGAGCCATCTGCATCCAGAGAAATAACAATGGAGACTGAATGTAGATGACAGCATAGTATTTTCATCCTTTTTGTTGTTGTTTGCTTGTTTTTTTTTTATTTCTCATTTTTTCTCCTTTTGATCTGGTTTGTCTTGTGTAGCATGGCAAATGTGGAAATATGTTTAGAAGAATTGTTTAACCTACTTTGGATTATTTGCAGTTTAGGAGGGAACATGGTGAGGGAGGGAGAAAAAAAATGGAACACAAGGTTTTGCAAGGGTGAATGTTGAAAACTATTGTTAAATGTATTTTGAAAATAAAAAACTATTATTTTAAAAGTCAGCTAAAATTAGATGAAAAGTAGGTAAATGGAAGGAAAGTTTTTGCATCTGGTTTCTTTGATAAAGATCTTTTGCTAAATAAATGATTCAAATTTTTTAAAAGAGTTATGCATATATTTTAACATACTTAACATGTATTGGATTACCTGCCATCTAGGGGAGGGGGTGGGGGAAAGAGGGGAAAATTTGGAACAGAAGGTTTTACAAGGATCAGTGTTGAAAAATTACCCATGCATATGTTTTGTAAATAAAAAGCTTTAATTTAGGGGGAAAAAAAGAGTTATGAAGTCAGGAGAACCTGAGTTCAAATCTGGCCTCAGACACAACACTAAAAAAAAATAGTTATTATACAATTGATAAATGGTAGGAGAATATAAACAGGCAGTTTGATCACAGTAATCCTGGGAGATGGGTACTATTATTATTTCTATTTTACTTTTGAGGAAAATGAGGCAAACAGATGAAGTGACTTGTCCGGAACCATTCACCTAGTAAATGTCTGAATCAGTACTTGTCTTCTTGACAGAGTTTAATTTGCTTCACTACCTAACTATCCCTAATGATAAAAACAAGCAGTTTTCAGAGGAAGAAATCCAAGCTAGCCACAGGCATTAAAGAGAAAAATCTGAAAAAATTTGTATGAACTAATGCAGAGTGAAGCAAGCAGAATCAGGAGAACAATTTCGACAATAGCAATAATAATGTAAAGATAATCCAAATTTGAGAATGTTAGGAACTCTAATCAACACACTGATCAACTATGATTTAGATAGAGAGGTGATAGACTTAGAGTGCAGATTGATATATATACACATATGTGTGGGGATATATATATATATACACATATGTGTGGGGATATATATACATATATATAATATATTTGACATGACATAAATTAATTTTACTTGACTTTCGTATTCGTAAGAGAGCTTTTGTTTTTCTTGCTTTCTCAATGGGAATTAGGAAAGAGTTAGAAGGAAAGAAAGATGAATCTTCATGAAAACCAAATAAAATTTCACTTGCAAATAGATGTTTTAAAGTGTTGATAAGTCAAAAAAGAAAAAGAAAACAAAGTCTGTGGAGAATCACCAAAGAGACTACCAAATTTCCCATTTCCCTTCACCTATCAGGGAAAAGGTCCCATTCAAGAGACTACTCACTAAGCAATTCACTTCAAGCTAGGGCAACATCCCCATCCTAATTTCTTGACAGAAATAGCACAGTTTTGTTTTTTATTCCAAAGGACCCAATCCCACTATTTCCTAAAACCATGACTGCTGACCTTTGAGCTCAATGCACTCCTAGATAATCCCAATTTAGCCAGACATCTACAAGAGGTCAAAAGTAATAAGCAAATCACTAATTTAAGGGAGAGGATTTCCTTCCAATTTCAGAATCCCATGCCAATTGTCTCCTATATATAGGCTGACCAAGGTTTGAAATCCCAAAGTTCAGTACAGAAAATGTTAACAGGAGTCAACAAGGTAGGAGTCAACATAGAGAAAGTAAAGAGAACCAACTCTATTGAGGGGAAATGCAGTAAAGGAAGACAGGGAGGAAAGATGGAAATAAATCAGTTTCATAGAACTTGGTAGAAACAGGAAGCCAAAAACAGTAAAAATCTTATGGATTTTACAATATTTTTACCTAAATCAGGCAGAAATAGATCTTGTTGTGAAGGAAAAAGACAGCTGGTCATAAAGACTGGTACCGATTCCTGGGAGGAGGGAAACATCTAGGAAACTGGCAGCAAGCTGATAATCCAACACCCCTCTGGTATATAATGGAGCTGTAACTTCTTGTCTTTCTCTGATAGAGTGATTCAGGAAATATGAGCATCCTTAAGACTTTTTCATTCTCATTGAGGGTGGGAAAAAGAAGCTTCTGAAGACCTTACATGTCTACATGGAGCCAAGAGAAAAAATACACAATTCCTTTGCCTATCAATATATTTGCTCTCTAGGGTGATTTCATTGATTCCAATTCCTTGGTGAGTCTATGTGCCTGCTGATTTTCCCTGTGCTATTGATTCAAAAGTAGCATGAAATCTTCTACAAGGCACAAACACACAGATATAAACAGTCACATACCTCTCTCTTTTTCCAATAAGTAGTTGAGGGTTGGTGATACAATGGGAATAACAATCTTAGTTGGTGATAAGAAGAATAAGAGTGTAGAGAAGAATAAGATCATAATTGTGGTTCTCAATGACAGTATTGGAGGTCTTATAAGTCCTACCCAGGGCTCACAGGAGGTCAATTCAGTTGTCTAGCCCTAAGTGGCTTAGGAAGGCAATTAAAGTGATAGCAGAATTTTTCCCATCAAGGATCATATTGGTGTCAGGAAACTGCTCTCCCATGTCACCTGCATTTAAACAACAATAACTCTCACTTCTCCCCTTCCCTCAGTCCTTAGCCCTAGCAGTAAGAACCCGTCAAATCTCTAAGATGTCTCCTTGAAATCTGAGTTGTGTTATAGGGAAATCTCTCATATAACCAGAAAAGGGAGCCACAGGACCAAAGGCAAGTGTAGTTAGAAGAAATCAAGGAATCTACTACCAATGTAGAGAATTAGCAGATAAACAAAGGCAAGGCAAACAGAGGCTTAGATGTCTACCCAGGTTGGGAGGTAGACACAAGCAAATATTATCCATGGAGCCCTTTCTCTAGTCACCAAACAGATTGATGGGGTCCTAATGTGACAATTTTGACGTCAGTCGCCTGATCTTCCTAATGGTTTATTTTTTGTTTTCTTTTGTTTTGAGCCAGGCTCTGTCACCTGAGAGAACAGAGTTAACTTGGGCTGTTGATAGAAGTCTTAGGAAACTTTCTTTTTTGTTTGTTTGTTTGTTTGTTTCTTTTTTCTCTCTTTTTTTATTTGCAAAACATATGTATGAGTAATTCTTCAACATTAACCCTTACAAAGTTTTCTGTTACAAATTTTTCCTCCCTACTCCCCACCCCTCCCTTAGATGGCAGGATATCCACTACATGTTAATTATGTTAAAATACTTGACAAATCGAATATGTGTATACATATTTCCACACTTATTGTTGTGCAAGAAAAGTCATATCTACAAGAAAGAAAAATCAGATAAAGGAAACACAATGCAAGCAAACATCAATCAAGAGCTTGGAAATGTTATGTTGTGATCCACATTTCACATCCCTCTCTCTGGGTGTATATGGCTTTCTTCAGTGAACAATTGGAACTGGTTTGAAACATTTCATTGTTGAAGAGAGCCATGTCCATCAGAATTGATCATCATATAGTCTTGTTGTTGCTGTGTATAATGATCTCCTGGTTCTGCTCATTTCACTCAGCATCAGTTCATGCAAGTCTCTCCAGGCCTCTCTGAAATCATCCTGCTGGTCATTTCTTACAGAACAATAATATTCCATAATATTCATATACCATAATTTATTCAGCCATTCTCCAGTTGATGGGCATCCATTCAGTTTCCAATTTCTAGCCACTACAAAAAGGGCTGCCACAAACATTCTTACACATGTGGGGCCCTTTCCTTCCTTTATGATTTCTTTGGGATATAAGCCCAATAGAAATGCTGCTGGGTCAAAGGGTATGCACAGTTTGATAACTTTTTGAGCATAGTTCCAAATTGCTCTCCAGAATGGCTGGATCCGTTCACAGCTCCACCAACAATGCATCAGTGTCCCAGCCTTCCCACAGGAAACTTTCTCTGAGAGAGTCTGAGAGACTATGATCATAATTTGTGTCTTTTAAAAGATATAATATTTTCTTTTCCCCTCAGTTACATGTAAAGACAATTATTAACATTCATTTTTAAAAATTTTTGAGTTTGAAATTTTCTCTTTCCCTCCTTGAGATGGCAAACATTTTGATATGTTGTTCATGTTCAGTCATGCAAAACATATTGTGAAAGAAAACAAGTTCAAAAGAAAAAACAAAAACAAAATACAGAAAGTGAAAAATAGTATGCTTTAATTTGCATTCAAACTCCATCAGTTTTTTCTCTGGAAGTGGACTCATCATGAGTTCTTTGAATTGTCTTGGATCATTATGTTGCTGGGAATAGCTAAGTCATTCACAGTTGATCATCATACAATATTGTTCTAACTCTGTACAAAGTTCTGGTTCTGTTCAATCCACCTAGCATCAATTCATATGTCTTTCTAGGTTTTTCTGAAATCAGCCTGCTCATCATTTCTTATAGCACAGTAATATTTCATTACATTTATATACCACAATTTGTTCATCTATTCCCCAATAGATGGGCATCCCCTCATTTTCCAATTCTTTGTCACTACAAAAAGTGCTGCTCTGAATATCTTTGTACAGATAGGTCCTCCCCACCATTTATTAATCTCTTTGATATAGACCTACTAGTAATATTGATAATTTAATAAGTATACATAGCTTTATAGATCTTTAGGCATACTTCCACACAATTTGTAAGTTTTAAGGAAATTCCAAAGCTCTTCTGTCATCTCCAAAGTTACCTTTCCCTCAATCCTGGCAGTACTGCTCTTATCAATGAAAAAAATATTGATCCTGTCCTTTCCCCAGGCTTTGGGTACTTTGAAGGTCCTGACAAAAGCTAAAATTTCCATCATCTGCACTATAATAAATCTGCCTTCTTGCAGAAGCAAGGTATCCCTAAAAGAGTGGCCAAAGGCCATTTGGTGCCATTCGGTATAATAGTGGCAAAATCGGCTGTGAAGTCAATGAATTCCCTGGCCCCTAAGTAAAGGCTGACCCACTACCTCCACAAGTCTCCAAGCCTAAGGATGGAGTTTCATCTGTCTTCTAAGGTACCAGTTGTTCATCAGGGGAGGATGGAAGTACCCAGCCTTCCAGGGCACATAATCTTCTACGTAGTGAGGGACATAAGGAGCTCTGCTAATGTTTGGTGTTTTCTTTGTCATTCAGAGCATAATGAGGAATTATGTATGAAGCTAAGTGACTTCTGCTCCTGTGATTTGTTCAGTTTCAAAGATGACAAATTAGGTAGTCAATATTTGGCTTTTCAACAAGTTGTAGCACTCCAGCAGCCAGGGAAAGGCTTTGCACTAGATACTCACAGGTAAGAAGTGCCCAAAATTCTTTGTCTTCATTAGGACTCCAATCCTAAGCCATTTAGTTGTCCCCTTGCACTTGCTATACTCTACTCCCTTCACCATCTTGACTCTTTGGAGAACCAGTTGAATCTTACACTGTCTTCTTCTCTCTGATTCCTTGTCCTATATCTTATTAGCATCCTTGCCTTACCAAGCCTCAGTCTCAGATCACTCTCAACCTCGGCTGCTCTTAATCCTACTCATGTACTGTTGAACAAAGATGGAAAAAAAATCAAGAAACCGTATAGATACACTATAAGTTCATGTAACATAATCTCAAGTGGGTTCTCATTGCATCAAGAAGTAAACTGAGGCTCAGCAAGAATAAATGATTTGCCTAACATTATACAACTACTAAGTTACAAAGCCTGAATTTGAACTCCTCTACTCTTACATCAGATCTCTGCTGTCTTCTCAAGGCATGAAATCTTTCCCGTTTCCCTTATTGGTAGTGCACTTTCTCCCCTAGCTACCTTGTATTTTACTACTCTGTACTTATTGTTTTTATTTTACTCTATATTTATAATGTAAAAATGTCCTTACTCAGTCTTTGAGAAAAGAGATGTTTCATGCATACAAGGTCAGAGATTCTTTCCACTCTCCTGCCAATCTTTCTATTCCATAAGGAGAGAAAGGAAGAAAAACAATGTCTCATTCTAGCTCTTCCCCTGTGCAATCTTAGGCAAATCATCCCCTATGGCTCTCAGGAGTGTCACGTTGGTAAAAAGAAGGGTTCAGGTTAGAAGACTTTTTAAGTCCCTTCCCTACCTAAATTGAAGATTGTCTGTGATCTACAATAGAGGTACCCAATACAAGATCCAATGCAAGCAACATCAATGCTGGGGAAACTCATAGGTCAGAAGTACCCAACATTTTTCTTTGTTATCACTATGATTTCAATATAATGTAAAAGAATATTATGTAATTAACTAATAGAAGGGAAAATAGAAGAATCAGGGGAAAGGAGTAAAAACAGGGGGAGGATCTAAAGGGTGGAGTATTGTTTGGGGGAGGGGGTCATCAAAAGCAAAGTACTGAGGAGGGGGGAAGGGAGAAAGGGGAAAGGAAAGGGGAAAACATAACTTGGGTAAATAAGATGGCAGGAAATAAAGAATTAGTTATTCTAACTGTGAATGTGAATGGGATGAACTCTCCCATAAAGAAGAAGCAGATATCAGACTGGATTAAAAACCAGAATCCCACAATATGTTGTCTACAAGAAACACATCTAAAACATAGTGACACATATAGGATGAAGGTAAACGGCTGGAGCAGAAAATATTATGCTTCAGGTGAACAAAAAAAAGCAGGGGTAGCAATCCTTATCTCAGATCAAGTAAAAGCCAAGATAGATCTAATCAAAAGAGATAAGGAAGGAAACTATATTTTATTAAAGGGTACCATAGATAATGTAGCAATATCTATACTAAATATATATGCACCAAGTGCAATAGCATCCAAATTCCTAGGGGAGAAATTAAGAGAGATGCAAGAAGAAATAGACAGCCAAACTATACTAGTGGGGGATCTCAACCTTGCTCTCTCAGAATTAGATAAATCAAACTACAAAATAAACAAGAAAGAAACTAGGGAGATAAACCAATTGTTAGAAAAGCTAGGTATGATAGATCTATGGAGAAAGTTGAATGGAGACAGTAGGGAGTTTACTTTTTTCTCAGCAGTCCATGGAACCTATACAAAAATTGATCATGTGTTAGGGCATAAAAACCTCAAAATCAAATGCAGAAAGGCAGAAATAGTAAATGCATCCTTTTCAGATCATGATGCAATAAAAATCACATGCAATATAAGGCCAGGAGAAAATAAACCAAAAGTTAATTGGAAATTAAATAATCTAATCCTGAAGAATGAATGGGTGAAAGAGCAAATCATAGACACAATCAATAATTTCATCCAGGATAATGACATAAGGAGAAAACATACCAAAATTTGTGGGATACGGCCAAAGTGGTTATAAGGGGCAATTTTATATCTCTAGATGCTTACTTCCATAAAATAGAGAAAGAAAAGATCAATGAATTGGGCTTATTATTTTAAAAAAACTAGAAAAAGAACAAATTAAAAACCCTCAATTAAATACCAAATTGGAAATTCTAAAAATAAAAGGAGAAATTAATAAAATTGAAAATAAGAAAACTATTGAGTTAATAAATAAAACTAAGAGTTGGTTCTACGAAAAAATCAACAAAATAGATAAGCCTTTAGTTAATTTGATAAGAAAAAGGAAAGAGGAAAATCAAATTGTTAGTCTCAAGAACGAAAAGGGAGAACTTTCCTCCAATGAAGAGGAAATTAGAGCAATAATTAGGAGTTACTTTGCCCAACTTTATGCCAGTAAGTTTGATAATCTAAATGAAATGGAGGAATATCTACAAAAATATAGATTGCCCAAGTTAACAGAAGAGGATATAAATTATTTAAATAGCCCCATGTCAGAAA
>JAJPUD010016442.1:15935-34094 GCA_023553655.1 Myrmecobius fasciatus
TAAAGAAGATCTGGAACTCCTAATTGAACACCAGATAGATAATTTTGATTATATTAAGTTAAAAAGTTTCTGTACAAATAAAACTAATGCAGACAAGATTAGGAGGGAAGCATCAAATTGGGAAATCATCTTTACATTTAATGGTTCTGATAAAGGCCTCATTTCTAAAATTTATAGAGAATTGCCTCATATATATAAGAATTCAAGCCACTCTTCAATAGATAAGTGGTCAAGGGATATGAACAGACAATTTTCAGATGATGAAATTAAAACCATCTCTAGTCATATGAAAAGTTGCTCCAAATCACTATTGATCAGAAAAATGCAAATTAAGACAACTCTGAGGTACCACTACACACCTGTCAGATTGGCTAAAATGACAGGAAAAGATAACGATGAATGTTGGAGGGGATGTGGGAAAACTGGGACACATACATTGTTGGTGGAACTGTGAACAGATCCAACCATTCTGGAGAGCAATTTGGAGCTATGCTCAAAAAGTTGTCAAACTGTGCATACCCTTTGACCCAGCAGTGTTTCTATTGGGCTTATATCCCAAAGAAATCAAAAAAGAAGGAAAGATATGCAAGAATGTTTGTGGCATCTCTTTTTGTAGTGGCTAGAAACTGGAAACTGAATGGATGCCCATCAATTGGAGAATGGCTGAATAAATTATGGTATATGAGTGTTATGGAATATTATTGTTCTATAAGAAATGACCAGCAGGATGATTTCAGAGAGGCCTGGAGAGACTTGCATGAACTGATGCTGAGTGAAATGAGCAGAACCAGGAGATCATCATAAAGCAACAACAGTATTAAATGATGATCAATTCTGATGGACATGGCTCTCTGCAACAAAGAATTGTCTCAAACCAGTTCCAATTGTTCACTGAAGAAAACCATATACCCCCAGAGAGAGGGATATGAAATATGGACCACAACGTAATATTTTCATTATCTCTATTGACATTTGCTTGCATTGTGTTGCCTTTCTCTTATTTTCTTTTTTTTCTTGTAGATAGGATTTTTCTTGCATAACTTGTCAAGCATTTTAACATTATTAACATGTAGTGGACTTCCTGCCATCTAGGGGAGGGGAGGGGACTGGGGGTAAAATTTGTAATGGAAAGCTTTGTAAAGATCAATGCTGGGGAACTACCCATACATATGTTATACAAATAAAAAGCTTTAATTTAAAATAAATAAATAAATAATATTATGTAATTGGATATAATATGACTCCAATAAAATGTAAATGGCAAACGTTTAACAAAATAAAAATATAAAAGAACATAGTTAATATAATTATATGTTATATTAACTTAACATGCTGCAGGCAGAGATCCTGGCTACAAGAGCTTAAATGATCTGTTTCCTCTTGAGTTTGACTGATCTATAAAATGAGAGCACCAGACTTGAAGTCAGGGGATCTTCATTTTAAACCTACTTCTATTATTATTTTCTACCTATGTATTTTAGGCAAATCTCTTGGTCTTTCCATGCCTCAATTTCTTCAACTGAAAAAAAAAGAATGAGAGGTGGACTTAATGAGGCCTATTATAGATTTAAATCTATGATCCTCTGGGCCAACTCTATTTGCCTTCATAATTACATCTGGATATAGGTATCTGCCCCAGGGAATTGCTGACAACCCTTAGTATATTGAATGCCTTCTTGAATTGGCTCAGAGGGAAACAGGTGAAGTATATTATAAGATAATTGATGAACTTTTTTTATCCTTTTCTATCAGGATCCGTGGAAAGAGGAGATTCCTTGACTGAAATTATTTTAAATGCCATTGGTTTATCCATGGGAGTAGCCCAGGTTCCTCCCTCACTGTCAGAACTTTCTAGGGATATAAATAAGATCCTGCTGAAAGAAGGATTATCATTAGCCAAAGAACCAAAATGGCAGGCTTCAGAATTGTGCTTCCTCTGCTCCTTCTGAGTCTTATTGAGGTTAAAGCAAATGAGAACCCAAAAGGACTCACCTATATTGATGCCCTGACTATTGCTGTCACATATGTCAATGAAAATTCTGAAGAGAAAAATGCTTATTGGTTAAGTGGACATGCACTCCAGCCTCAATGGGTGAGTACTGAAGAAGGGGGATAGAACTAGTCTAAAGGGATATGCTTGGGTCACTCAGATAAATGACAGAGGTGGGATTTGAATCCAGGTCTTCTGATTACAAAGTCAGTCATCAATTCCATTCTATGATAAGAAATAGGGAATGGGGAAAGGACAGGGGGGTAGAATCCTGATCTGTGAAAAAGAGTTAACTGCTACTTTTTTTTTTCAATGGTGTTTTGCTGTTGACAAGCCTGCCCTCCTAATCAATCCCTGAGACATGGGCAATGTACTGGGATTATGACCTCTTGTTTCACAGAGAGGAAAAGTAAAGTGGTCATGCAGATCCTAATGAATAGATTTAAGATCTGAACCAAGTCTGTTCTTGGGGATTCAGATATGCTAGAATCAATCTCAGAGACCTTTCAGCCTGAGTCTTCTTTTTGACAGATGAGAAAGCTGAGACCAAGAGTGTGGATATTCAGATGTTTAGTGGAAGAGCTAAGATTTCTTTTTCCCTTGGAGCCTAGTGCCCTTGTACCATAAAACAGCTAGCCCTGAGATGTTGTTTAATTCAATGATTGTGCATCTCAGGTGGATGGTGACTACGGGCCCTACCCCAGTGGCCTGTATTAGCATAATTCCTGTCAGTTTCTAGTCCCTAACCCAGCACTGATTGGTCATATGTCTTTGGATAGATTATTTTTACTTTTTAAAGAATTTTCTCCTCTATTACAACCTAGGTAGGTCAAATCAAAAACATTTACTCAGCACCTGTGTGTGTCTGACAGAGATTACAGAAACTTCTCACTCCCCAAAAGTGGACCCTGTGATCTCTAGCCTTCCCCCTCCTCTGGGGAGCTCTATGTGGATCCATCCCCTCTACTGCTCTTTCTGACCTGTCAGGGGCTTAGGGCCTGTAAGCAGGAGGGACTTCAGTGACTGGTGCTCCCCTCACCCCCACATACCCTCCAGCCTGAGCAGCTTCAGTACCTGGAACAGAGAACCTCTCCCTAAGTCAGCCCCAGCCCCAGCTTGGCTCAAATTTATAGAAGGCAATGTGTTATGCTCTTCTCCCAATTATAGGTGAGGATACTAAGATACAGGGAAAAGAAGTAAATGAAGAAAAATCCAAGTAGTAAAGTTTCCCACTACTGGCAGTCTTCAAGCAGAGGCAGATTGAATTCTGGTCAGGGAGGTTCTAGAAAGGCTTTCTCTTCCAATTGGTTTAAATGACCCAAGAGGACTCTTCTAAACCTGTTTCTGTGACTTGCTGAAGGTCTTAAAGACATGAAGGGACAGAGCAGAGATTAGAATCCTGCTCCCCTATTTACATTAAAGTGAGATTTTCAATAGAACAGACTGAATCTACCCCTCTCTAATGTAATGGAGTCAGGATATAAGGAGACTTGGAGATAAGCTATAAATTGATTTTTTCTTCTCCTGGTGTCTAGAATAACACATCCAGAGAGCCCCACTATCTAAGTTTCACGGTGAAAGAGACCAACTGCCTGACAAAACAAAGTCTCACTCCTATCGCATGTCCCTTAAAAGAAAATGGGGTAAGAGCCTCCCTCCTTTCTAGCTCTCTGTGTCCCCCTTCCCCAAATTCACCTTTTTCCCTCTCAATTGCAGCCTCCCCCCTTCCCTCCCTCCTCTCTGTTTCTGTCTATCTTTGTCTTTCTCTTTCCCTCCCTTCTCCTCCTCCTTTTCCTCCTCCTCCTCCTCCTCCTTCTCCTCTTCTTCCTCCTCCTCTCTGTCTCTGTCTGCCTCTCTGTCTCTATCTCTGTCTTTCCCTCTGTGTCTCTATCTCTCTTGTCTTTCTTTTACCTCTCTCCCTTCAATTCTGTCCTCTCTCTCTATGTCCCCCCTCTCCCTTTCTCTTTCTCTTTCTTTCTTTCTTTCTCACATACACACATACACATATATACATACATACCTACTGTATCTTCCTGTTTCTCTCCCTTCTCTCTACTCTCTCCCTTCTTTTCTCCCTCTCATCTCTCTTCTCTTCTTTTATTTTAGCAAAAAATAAAATAAATACTGTGTTTATTAGTATAATCAGTTATATTGGTAATAGTAATAAGACCTCTAAAAGTTCTGAAACCGATTAAATGTAACTGGGAAATATTTAACAAAATAAATAAAAATACAATGAAGAAGAGGAAATATTACATTTTTATAACTAAGCCAATAGATGGCTCATAAGAATCCATGGCTTTGTGATCCCTATTTCTTTTTCAATCTTTAGTCTGATAACACTGGCTTACATGAAACCTTCCAACACTAACTCCTAGGATCCTAGAGCACAGTGCTGGGGAATCTATGATTGGGGTTGGGGGAGGAATGGAAACGGGAAGCTGGAGCATGTGTGTACTATGTTTTTCCTATTTTCACCATGTGTTAAAGGTCTAATGCTTCTCTACTCCCCCCCCCCCTCCCCTTCTATCTCTCCAACTGCAGAAGGAGAAATACTGTCAGGGAGTAATTGTAACCATCAATGAGAAAGAAGCTAATGTGTGGGCAAAATGTGTGCCTGTGGGAAGTACTGAGGTAAGTGGTCACTGATGTCATTCCTGACCCTACAGCTACAAGAAGAGCAGTCAAATAGAGAAGGATCAATTGGGAAAATGTTCAGACCACTAGCTATAATTAATTAATTAGTGTGGTTTGTAGGAGATCATTATACATGGCAACAATACTATATGACATTCAATTCTGATGGACATGGCTCTCTTCAACAATGAAATGTTTCAAACCACTTCCAATTGTTCAGTGAAGAAAGCCATATACACCCAGAGAGAGGGATGCGAAATGTGGACTACAACATAACATTTTCATGCTCTCGATTAATGTTTGCTTGCATTGTGTTTCCTTTATCTGATTTTTCTTTCTTGTAGATACTATTTTTCTTGCACAACAATGATAAGTGTGGAAATATGTATACAAATATTCGATTTGTCAAGTATTTTAACATAATTAACATGTAGTAGATATCCTGCCATCTAGGGGAGGGGTGGGGAGTAGGGAGGAAAAATTTGTAACAGAAAGCTTTGTAAGGGTTAATGTTGAAGAATTACCCATACATATGTTTTGCAAATAAAAAAAATTTTTTTAAAGTGTGGTTTGGTGACAAGAACAGAGGATTTATAGTCCAAAGGCCTGGGTATGATTCCCACCTCTGCCACTGATTGTCTGAATTACTTTGGCCAAATTGTTTCACTTTTTCTAGGCCCTCAGTTTCCTCATCTGCTAAATGAGGGGGTTGGACCAGATTATTTCTTGTACCAAGTCTCATAGGTAGTAAGAAACCAGGTTCTGGGAAAGACTGGTTGAGAGCTACAGATAAAATAGATAGGACTCCAAAGAAGGAAAACGGAGATGTAGGCTGGAAGGTTCAGGGAAGAAATAAGTCTGGGACTGTCTTACAATATAGAGGACAATCCAGTACAACAAACATTTATTAAATATCTGCTCCATATAGAATGCAATGCAAGGTACCGCAGTTAGAAAATTTAAGTTAGAAACAGTCCCTGGTCTCATGGAATGTACACTTTAGAAGAGAGACAAAAATAACAAGATTGTATGAAGTACATTAGAAAGAAATAAAATAGTCCCTAAAACAGAATTTTTGTGATGACAAAAAATTGGAAATTAAAGGAATGTCCATAAACTGGGAAATGGTTGAACAAGTTGTGATATATGTTTGTTGGTGGAATACAATTGTGCTATAAAAATGATGAATAGGATGGTTTCAGAAAAACCTGGGAAGACTTATCTGAACTGATGAAAAGTGAAATGATTATTGCCAGGAGATCGTTCTGCATAATAGCAGTAATATTATAGGATGATCAACTGTGAATGATTTAGCTATTCTGATCACTACAATTATCCAAAACAATTCTGAAGAATTTGTGATAAAAAAAAAAATTCTATTGACCTCCAGAGAAAAAACTGATGGAATCTTGAATGCAGATCAAAGCATACCTTTTTTTTAATTTTTCTTGGGCTTATTTTTATGGTCTGTATTTTCTTTTTCAACATAGCTAACATGGAAATGTTTTGCATGACTTCATAGGTATAATCTATATCAAATTGCTTGCCTTCTTAAAAAAGGGATAGGAAAGGAAGGGAAAAAGAGAATTTGCAAGTCAAAACTTTAATTAAACAAATGTTAAGAAAAAATTGACATGAATTTGAGGGAAAATATAAGAGGGAGGGTAGAAAGAGAGAGGGAAGGGGAGAGAGAGAGAGAGAGAGAGAGAAAGAGAGAGAGAGAGAGAGAGAGAGAAAGAGAGAGGGAAGGAGGGAGAGACACAGAGAGAGAGAGAGAAAGTACAGAAATTTCTAGAGGTCCTAGTGCTGCAAATACCTGAATTCTCACTATAGGCTCACAGAGTAATTTGCACAGAAAGACGGTAGCATGTATCACAAAGAACATTGCCCCAGGAAACAAAAGACCTACATTCAGGGCTACTTTAAATATTTATTAGCTATGTGACTCTACACAGGTCACTTCCTCTTCTGAGACAGTTTCATGTAATAAGGATAATAATATCAGTACCAGTTCCTTTACTAGATATGTAAAACTAAGGAAATGGGAGTTATTACCTACCACTCTTCCAAAAATACTAAACTTCTCTATTCTTTATCTTGCAGATTTTCCACAGAAATTAGTCTCCAAAGTAATGGAAAAGGTCATCCAAAAAAAATTAATTATAATGGTCAAGAAGTCAGTTAAAACCAGAATTTCTGAAGTTCTTAAAAACAAGCATTAACCGGCTTCTGAAAATAACCAAAAGGAAGCATTGTGGCTAAAGCATTGGGCTGGAAGTTAGGAAGACCTGAATTCAAATATGGCCTTAGACACTATTAATTGTGCAATCCTGGGAAATCTCTTATCCTCTATTTAGTTTAGTTTCCTCAAATGAAAAATAGAAATAATATCAGCACCTACTTCCCAGGCTTGTTTTGAGGATCAAATTTATATAATTGATATGGAATAAATGTTGTACCCCTTTGTTTCCTTTCTGGATAAATAAAGATTTCATTTTGCTTTTATTTTTCTTGTTCTCATTTGTCCCTTTGAAAACAAAGTAACATCATTTTCTTAGTCCTTTCTGATCTCATTTGCTTCTTCCCATTAGTCCAGAGGAGGATAAGCAGCTGATGAGGGGAGTGGATTTTTAGTCTGAAGAAGGGAAAACTTCTTGGGAATGGGATTCCTATCTTCAAATATCTGAAGGGCTGTCACATGGGAAGAAAGATTAAATTTGTTTTCTTTGGATCCAAATGTCATGGGGAGAAGTTATAGAGAGGTACATTTAAGGTCGATGGAAAGAAAAAGCCTTCTAGAAATTAGAACTCTCTCAAAACAGGAATGGTTGCCTTAGAGGTAAGGAGTTCCCCATCAATGGAGGTCTCAAGAGGAGGCTGGATGCCTGCTTGTCAATAGTGTGGTAAGGAGGGGTGTCTATGAGGATATAGACACATTATCTATAAGGTCCTGGGCAAGCTGACAGAGCCAGGAATCCTTTTCATAAGTAATTTGCTTTAACAAAGGAGATAAAGGCTTTCCACAGTACTGTTCTACTAGCCTACTCTAAGGGGCAACCAAGATAGTAGAAGCAGCAAACCAGATGAACTCTCCCAACTTTCATCCACAACTTTAAAATAACGCCTCAACTCAAATACAGGAGAAGTTGAATCAACAAAAGTCAGGATGAGACATTTTTCTGGGCCAAGACAACAACATCCAAGAGGATGGCAGGAGAACTCCAGAGTATAGGCAGCAACATCAGCAATGAGTCTAGGAGGTGTCTGGGACCCTAATACCAGTAGCTTCAGGAACTCTCAGCCCAGAACCAGGTGAGGGGATTGGACAACTGCTCAGAAAGAGATTATGGGAGCCTTATGTGAGCACTGGCTCCAACTGGTTCTGACTGGAAACAGCATGGTCCAGACACAGTTCTGGGTCATAGTTCCAAAGCAGAGAGGAACAAGGAACTAAATACTTATGACTCTAAGGGAGCAGGGACCATTCCTGGGCATAGACTAGAGTGTAGACCAGAACAGTGACCATAGCTGTCCCCAAATCACACTCCTTTAGAAGCACCAAAAACAAAGCTGAGTAAAAAATGTGGCGTTCAAATACAAGAGTCAAAAGATGTATAAAAAGGTAAACATGAAAGGGAGATCATAAGGGATGGGAAGATGATACAGGTAATGTCTAATAAATAACTTTATTATTATTAGGGGAGTTAGAAGGAGTTGATATACAACTAGACTTCAACAATGAGGTGATTCAAGATAACCCAATAGACTTGTGATGGAAAGGTCCATCTGTATCCAGAGAAAAAATTATGGACACTGAATATGGATCAAAACATAGTATTTCCACCTTTGTTGTTGCTGTTTGTTTGCTTGCTTGTTTTTTTCTTTCTTGTGTTTTTTTCCTTTTTGATCTGATTTTTCTTGTGCAGCATGACAAATATGGAAATATGTTTAAAAGAATTGCACATTTAACCTATCCTGGATTGCTCGCTGTGTGAGGGAGAGAAGAGGAGAAAAATTTGGAACACAAGGTTTTGCAAAATGAATGTTGAAAACTGCCTTTATAAGTATTTGGAAATATAAAAAGCTATTTTAAAAAAGAAGAAGTACTCATATTTAACCTTTTTAAAATGAGTTAGTATAGACAGCTAGCTGGCACACTAAATAGAGTGCCAGCCCTGGAGTCAGGGAGACTCATCTTCCTGAGTTCAACTCTGGGCAAGTCACTTAACTTTGTTCGCCTCGGTTTCCTCATCTGTAAAATGAGGGAGAAGTTAATGGCAAACCACTCAAATATCTTTACCAAGAAAACCCTAAATGAGTTAATAAAGTCAGACACAATTGAAAGGACCGAACAACAGTGTAGACAGACAATATAAGTATGAGTCAATTATGTTGGGGCGATATTAAAAAAAAAAACTGAAAAGGTGAGAAAGAGAGATGCCTTAGGAGAAAGGGGGAGGTAGAGGGAGAATAAGGAAAATTATCTCACATATTAGAAGCATGCAAGGAAGAGCTTTTACAATAGGAGAGAAAATGAGGTGGAGGAGCAGGTGGTATTTGAACATCACTCTTCATTGAAATTGATTCAAAGACACAATGTATACACAAACTCAGTTGAGTTTAAAAACCTATTTTACTCAACAGGATAAAGGGGAAGGAGCTAAGGGAAAGGGGAGAAGAAGTGATAAAAGTGGATTAAGGAAAGCAGTAGTGAGAAGTTAACAGATTTTGGAGAAGGAATTTTGAAAAAAAAGAAAGATAAAAAGAAGAAATAGGATGAAGGGAAATACACAACAATCTTAACTGTGAATGTGAATAGGATGAACTCACCCATAAAACAGAAATGGGTCATAGAATGGAATGGAAATCAGAATCTAACAATTGGTTTACGAGAGACATACTTGAAATATAAAGACACACACATAGAGTTAAATAAGGGGCTAGAGCAGAATCTGTCATCTCTTTGTTGAAGTAAAAAAAGGCAAGGATGGTGATCATGATATCAGACCCAAAAAATGGACCTGATTAAAAGAGATAATTAGGGAAACTACATTTTGTTAACAGGTGCCTTAGACAATGAAGTAATATCAAAAAATTACAAATTTCTCTGATAAAAGTCTCATTTCTTAGATATATAGAGAAGTGAGTCAACTTTATTAAAAGCATGTGCCAATACCAGTTGATAAACAGTCAAACTATATGAACAGTTTTCAGAAGAAGAAATCAAGTCTATAATCATATAAAAATACTCAATCTCTATTTATCAGGGAAAGGCAAAAATTTTTTAAGTATTTCATTTTTCCCCAATTATATGTCAAGACAGCTTAGCATTCATTTTTATAAGATTTTGAGTTAAGAATTTTCTCCCTTTCTCCTTCCCTTCCCTGCCCGTCTACCAAAAATAACAATTTAATTTCAGTTAATAAAGATGCAATTATGTAAAACATATTTCCATTTTAGTCTCAGTTGTAAAAGAAGAAACAGGTCAAAAGAAAAAAAACACACAAAAAAAGAGAAAGTTAAAAATGTATGTTTCTGTATTAGATTACCTGTCATCTAGGAGTGAGGGTGGAGGGAAGGAGGGGAAAAGCTTGGAACAAAAAAAAAAAAGTTTTGCAAAGGTCAATGTAGAAAAATCACTCATATGTTCTGTAAATAAAAAGCTTTTAATAAAAAAAATGTATGTTTCAATCTGAATTCAGAATCTATCAGTTCCTTATCTAAATATAGATAGCATTTTCCTTCTTGAGACCTTTGTTTTTATCTTGGATCATGGTGTTTCTGAGAAGAGCTGAGTGATTCATAGTTGATTATTGCTGATACTGTCTACAATGTTCTCTTGGATCTGCTCATTTCATTTTGCAAGAGAAAGGAAAATTAAAACTATTCTGAGGTACCCCCTTACAACTATCACATTAGATAATATGAAGAAAAGGAAAATGAGAAATGTAGAAGAGGATGTGGAAAATGGGAAACTAAAACATTCTTGGTGAGTTGAAAACTGGGCCAACCATTCTGGAGAACAATTTGGAACTATGTTCAAACAGCAATCAAAGTATGAATACTCTTTGATCCAGCAATACCACTATAATGTCTGCCTTCCAAAGAGATCAAAGGAAAAGGGAAGAGAATACAAAAATATTTATAGCGCTTCTTTTAGTGATGGCAAAGAATTGGAAATTGAGGGGATGTCCATCACTTGAGGAATGACTGAAGAAGTTGTAGTACATGATTGTGACAGACTCCTATTATGCCATAAAAAATGAGGAGTACAGTGTTTCAAAAAACCTAAGAATACTTATGTGAACTGAGGAAGAGATTACTATACACAGTAGCAGTAATATTATACTGATAATCAATTGTAAAAGATTTAGCTACTCTTCATCAATACAATGATCTAAGATAATTCCAAAGGACTCGATAAAAATGCCATCCATCTTCAGAAAGAGAACCGCTGAACTCTGATTGCAAATTGAAGTATAATTTCCTTCACTTTATTTTTCTTGATTTCTTTTTGCAACATGACTAAAATGGAAATGTTTTACATCATTTCATATGTATAATTGATATCACATGACTTGCATTCTCAATGGTTTGGAGGGCTTAAAGGAAGGAGAGAAATCAGAACTCAAAATTTTTTAAAAAGAAAGTAATAAAAAAATTTTAATATTTTAAATATAATAATTTCAAGAGATTGAAAAATATTCCTTACTTGACTTCCTAAAGATACTTGCTTTCATAATTTTTTTCTAATTTTTAATGATAGCTTTTTATTTTCAAAATACATGCAAAGATAGTTTCAACATTTACCCTTGCAAAACCTTGTGTTCCAAATTTTTCTCCCTCCCTTCTCCCCACCCCTCTCCCAAGACAGCAAATAATTCAATATAGGTTAAACATGTACAATTCTTCTGAACGTATTTCCACATTTATAAGCTTTCATAATTTATTAAATTTAATTTAATTAATGGACCTACTGGTTATAAATAAATAGTTGTTTTCAAATGGCTTGGAAGGGAAAAAGAGAATGTGGGTCAGTGAATAGAATAAGGAACTTTGAATCAGGAAGCTCTGAGTTCCAATCCATCCTCGGATATGTATTAGCTATGTGATGCAGGGCATCACAATAATTACTATTATTATTTTATTTATTATTTCTATCAAGGGCTGGTTTCCAATTCTTTCCCCTTCAGTCCTACCTTTCCCAGCTTACACCTCAAGACCAATGCAAAGAAAACCTGTTGTATCTTAGGTTATAGCAGTGGAAAATGAGAATGGGAATGATAAGTTGAAAGCTGAGAGTGGAAGACTCAGAATAAGAAATGTAGTAAGGAAAACAAGGCATTATGGGATAGAGACATAAGGGTTCAAGTGGAACCCCTCTGCAGTCAACTCAGTTCAGCAAACATACTAAGAGCAAGTAGGCTCTAGCATTGTGCTAGGCTTGAGGGAGATAACCATTCCAAGACTGAACCAGACCTTGAGGAACTCAGGAACTAGTACAGGAGTAAGATATCAATGCAGATAACCCCCCAAAAAACAATTTTATAATGAGGAGATTAGAATGATGCATTCAATATATTATTTAAAATCTGAAGGGGAATAAGCCTACTAGGTTGATTGTTGTTTGTGCTGTTGTTCAGCACACCTGTCTGACTTTATGACTCCTATTGGGGTTTTCTAGACAAAGATACTACTTCAGTGGCGTGTTATTTCTCTCTCCAGCTCATTTTGCAAGTAAGGAAACTGAGTTCACAGGGCTAAGTGACTTATTAAGGGTCACGCAGCTCGTGTCTGAGGTCAGATTTGAACTCAGGAGAATAGTGAAATGAGTAAAACCAGGAGCACATTTTTCTCAATAACAGCATCATTATGGTATGATAAACTGACAGATCCTCACTATACAGTGGTCCAAGATAATTCCAAAAAGACTCATGATGGAAAATGTTATCCACATCCAGAAAAAGAACTATAATGGAGTCTGAGTGCAGATTGCAGCATACTATTTTCACTTCAGGGGATAAGGATTCATGATTTTTTTTCTGTTATTTTTTTTCTTTTACAATATGACTAATGTAGAAATATGTTTTACATTATTGCACATGTATAATCTACATCAGATTGCTGGCTGTCTTGAGAAGGGCAGAGGAAAGGGAAAGAGGGAGAAAAATTTGGAACTCAAAATCTTTCAAAAATGAATGTTAAGGGGCAACTAGATGGTGCAGTGGATAGAGCACCAGTCCTGAAGTCAGGAGGACCTGAGTTCAAATCTGGTCTCAGACACTTAACACTTCCTAGCTGTGTGACCCTGGGCAAGTCACTTAACCCCAATTGCCTCAGCAAAAAAAAAGGGAGAGAGAGAGAGAGATAGATAGAGAGAGAGAGAGAGAATGAATGTTGAATATTGTCTTCACATGTGATTAGAAAAATAAAATATTATTAAAAATAAAATAAATGGCCAACAAAGAAAAACATCATTTCATGAGATATTTGATCATCTCCTATTTCAGTACTCGAGGTAAGTATTTACTATAAGTCATCAACAAGTCAACCAGCATTTGCTCAATTCTTACTATGTGCCAGACACTGTCCTAAGGCTTAGGAATGCAAACATAATCAAAAGAAAGACAAAAAGAGGTTTATATTCTAGTGGAGTGATACAGTGCATAAACGGAATTTGAAATGGAAAGAGAGATGAAGGTACCAGAAATAGAGGCAAGGTGGAAATGAGAAATGTTCTGTTGAGGCTTTATATTGAGGTTATTTAAATTTCTCATTGATATTTAGCATCTCCCATGTGTTCATCTTTTGATAGTATCATGGACTAAGAACTAGAGAGTTCTGGGGAGAAACACATAATTAACCTGGGCATTCTCCTTCAATTCCCCTCAGAGAGGAACCAGCTGATCAGGAGACCACAAGGGATGCTTCCAAAATGGAGCAAACTCCCAGGATAAAAGTTTCTATGGCACCATAGAGAATGTTCATGGAGAATCAGGAGTGTAGCCTGGAGACCAATAAAGTTAAGTTAAGAACACCAGAAAAATAATCGATCATTTTGACATTAGAAGCGGATGATAGATACTTCTCAAGACAGAATGAAGTCTGCATTCTTAGATGTGACCCAAGTGTTGGCTGGTTTTGATTGACTATCACATGATTTCCTGTTCCAATTCTCATACACTCTGAGGTAGCATCACCATACTATGGTTTCATGCTATTTCTTGCCAACTGAAAGTGAATACATTCTTCTAAAACTCAGTGGAAGGTGATTGGCCTTGTGATCTCCTTGTCCCCAAAACTGTCATCCTTCTCCGGGATCACCATTTTAAGAAGGACTTTAATCATGCTTCATTTCTCTCATAATTGAACTCTCTTCCCATCATCTATCTCTTCCTCCTTTTCTGCTGCCTTGCATCCCATGAGAAACTTCAACAAGGCTACCATCTTGTGATTGAGGACTCTTTCCTTGAGACACCCATTTTAAAAAGGATTCCAGCCACGTTTTTACCTCACTCATTTGGGTACCCTTATTTCTCCTTTCCCCACATTATTTTCTAGGTCCCCTTTATGTGCTGTCTTTCCCAATTAGAATGCAAGCTTCTTGGGGGTACAGACTGCCTTGCTTGCATGAACTTATTTGAATCCCCAGCACTTAGTGCAGTGCCTTGAACATAATTTATTTATCTACTTATCTCTCGCTCTCTTTCTCTCTCTGTCTGTCTCTGTCTCTGTCTCTCATTCTCTCTCTCTCTCTCTCTCTGTATCTCTCTCTCTCTGTATCTCTCTCTCTCTTTTTCTCTCTCTCTTCCTCTCTCTCTGTCTCTATCTCTGTCTCTCTATCTCTGTCTCTCTCCCTCTCCATCTCCCTCTCCCTCTCCGCCTCTCTCTCTTCATCCTGCATTCCTGCATTTACCTCAAGGACAAAGACTAATCAATACTATAGCTC
Organism: Myrmecobius fasciatus; assembly: GCA_023553655.1. Lineage (NCBI taxonomy): Eukaryota > Metazoa > Chordata > Mammalia > Dasyuromorphia > Myrmecobiidae > Myrmecobius > Myrmecobius fasciatus. Next base: position 30,512 of record JAJPUD010016442.1, read on the forward strand.
ATTCTTCAAATTTGATGTCAGAGCCAATATTCTTCTTGAGGAATGGTCTGGGCTGGTATTATTGCTACTTACTGGGAGTACTGAGGGTTGTGTCATTCTAGGATCTAAAGCACAACTCAGGCTGGGAACTTACAAACTTTCAGTGTTCCCACAGAACCAAATCCAGAGCAAAGTCTAATCATTGCCCTGCTGGTCTGAGCTCTGGTTTAAGATCCTGACTTAGGTTTGCATTTAAGTACTAGTAGACTTCAGCTAGAATCAAGCACTCTCAGCACCTGGAAAGCTCTGTTTCACAGTGACACAACTATAAGCTTCCTTTTAATCTGGGATTCCTGTCCTGGTAATTTCTCCATCAGCTTTGGACTGTGTTTGATATGGGAACTGAGACTCTCCTCCTTCAAACTTTGCTGTTTCTGCTTGTTTCTGAAATTGCTCTTCTCTCAGTCCACAGCCAAAATATGTTTCTGCTGAGTACTCTGGAATTCTACTCCAGGATATGGATCCCCTCCTCATTCCACTAGATTTGTGACATAGAATTGGCTAGTGGATGGCAAAGCTTCCCCTACTTTGCATGAGGGCCTGGTATTCTGTTAGGTTCTGGGACCTATTCTTGCTTTGGTCCACAGCCTTTGCCTGCATATAATGCCTCATGGCACACTCCTGACCAGACCCTTCCCCAATGTACACAAACCTTTCTTTCTCTCTGCCACTCTGGGCAGACAGAATGACTCACTCTGACTTTTTCTTGGATTTCCCCATTCCAATCTTGTACATTTTCCAGATCAGTCTGCAGCTGTTTTGGAGGGGAGCTTCCTCTATTTCCTCTTGCTACTCATCCATAGATTCTTAGACAGGGCTATCTAAAATACCGCAAAGGAAGAAGTGAACAAAAAGTTTACAGCCTCACTATCGTGTGACCGGTCAAAGTGGAATTTTGCCTAAGAATTTCTCCTGAAACTGATAGACTAAGCTATTTAACTTATTTAACCCTAAAGGTTCAAGGAAATGGAAATATTTTTGTTCATCTTAATTCTTGAAGATTATCTACTAAGTTTTCAAAGAATTTTGTGGTTCTGGACAAGATATTTAAACTTTCTCGACTTAAGTTTCCTCACCTATAAAATAGTGATGATAATAATAGCACCAATCTCACGGGATTTTTGTGTGATCTGGTGTGATCATTTATGTGCAGTACTTTGCAAAGTTCAAGGCACTAGGTAAATGCTAGCTATCATCATTATCTCCCTCAGTGACAAGAAGATCCAGAATAGCAAAATGACCGATTCTTGAAACACTGAAAAACCCAAAATGTTATTTAATTCAAAACCTTTAACTTAGCAGAATGTATTTTCTCTGAGAGCAGAAACTTTTCATCCTTATTCTTGTATCTCCAGCACTTAGTGACACCTTGTCAGATGTGAAGTATATGCTTAATCAGTGCTTATGGATTTAAGTTGAATTGAATTTAATTGAATATTATTGAGCTGTGGCTCCCAGGATCAGCATCTAGTACTATAGTCATAAAGACTATGTTTTTCTAAGCTAATCCTAATTTCAAGAAAATAAAATGTTTTTAAAAAGTAATTGTAATATTATGGGGAAAGATTCTAAATTTGGAGTCAAAAGATCTGTGTTCAAATCCTAATTAATCTTTCACCAGCACTGTGACCATGAGCATTTACTTTGCTTCTTTAAATCTCTATTATTTCATTGTAAATGAGAGATCTGGATCCAATGATGATAGGATCATATTTAGAGATAAGTTCAGAAGGCAAACTTTAGATATCATTTAATCCAACTTTTTTGTGTCACAGATGAGAAAATTGAGTCCTAGAGAAGTGACTGACCCCAAAAATCCCTTCTAATTTATAGTAGCTCTTATAATTTCTGACAGGGTTATGAAAGGCTGTCTTTCCATTCTGGCATATTTTTCCCAATACCAATCTCTAGTTACACTTAAAATCATGAACTGGTCATTTGGAAAATGCTGATTAGTGAGTAATGCAGATCTTTTAAATGTTGATGCATTTCCTTAGACAATATGGAAAAATTGCTTCTGTAAATATCATCATCATCTCTCTCATTGGAAGTCTTTAAGAATGAGGAAGCTATTAGGTTTACAATACTAAACACTAGTTTTCCAAAATTTGAATTTTTTACTTGAAAACTCTAACTTCATCACTTGCAGCAAATGCTGTCAGTTGTTTTACTCTGAGTCTTGGGACTGGACCACAGTTTGAGAACTTAGAGCTCAGAGTCACCCTAGTCTGACTGCTAGAAGAATTAATGGATCGAGACATTTCTCAATCCACCTACTTGAGAGCTAGCACTGTCTCGTGGTGATAAAAAGAAATTGTGAGAAGGTAAAATAAGATCACCAGAAAGAAAAGTGGGTTATTATCAAGGACCTCAATGCTTCCCAATAATTGGAAAAACAGAGCACCAGATGAAGCTGTAGCCAATAATACTAAAAATCCATAAGAGTAGACAGTCAGAGGGAGATAGAGGACAACAGAGAAGTGAGTCCTGATTATCCGGGAGCTGGAGATCTGCTCTGATTAGTACTATAAGCCAGGAAATCTATACTCTCTTGACAAGGGAACAAGAAAAAGGAAGGGAAGGTTCTTGTGGTTTTTTAAAACATTTGGTAAAAGGTTTTCTGTTTTTCTGTGTATACAAAACTCTTTATGATAACTCATGCATGAACTTGGAATAAAAGTTTGTGACCAGTTTTGGTAAGAGGGAGAAGGCAGTAGTAGTTATTAGCAAATTTCATCTGGGTATAATCAAATGGACCAAAAACATTCATAAGAGCTAACCTCCTCCCTCCAAAAAGCATGTCTTAATACTAAGGCATAAAAACTTCACAATCAAATGCAGAAAGACAGGGATAGTAAATGCATTCTTTTCAGATTATGTTGCAATAAAAATTACAAGTAGTAAAAGGTCATAGATAAATAGACCAAAAATTAATTGGCAACTAATCTAATTCTAAAGAATCTAATAATCCTAAAATGACAGGAAAAGATAACGATGAATGTTGAAGGGGATATGGGAAAACTGGGACACTAATACATTGTTCGTGGAACTGTGAACAGATCCAACCATTCTGGAGAGTAATTTGGAGCTATGCTCAAAAAGTTATTAAACTGTGCATACCCTTTGACCCAGCAGTGTTTCTATTGGGCCTATAACCCAAAGAGATCTTAGAGGAGGGAAAGGGACCCCCCTGTGCAAGAATGTTTGTGGCAGCCCTTTTTGTAGTGGCTAGAAACTGGAAACTGAATGGATGCCCATCAATTGGAGAGTGGCTGAATAAATTATAGTATATGAATGTTATGGAATATTATTGCTCTGTAAGAAACAACCAGCAGGATGATTCAGAGAGGCCTGGAGAGACTTACATGAACTGATGCTGAGTGAAACGAGCAGAACCAGGAGATCATTATACACAGCAACAACAATATTACATGATGATCAATTCTGATGGACATGGCTCTCTGCAACAAAGAATTGTCTCAAACCAGTTCCAATCGTTCACTGAAGAAGACCATATACACCCAGAGAGAGGGATATGAAAATG